>CM031371.1:44694319-44912902 GCA_018208015.1 Medicago ruthenica
TGCAATAGTGTTTTGTCTCTTACTAGCTCATGATATCAAGTTCTCACCAAGGAATTGGCAGCTTTCACTGGTGGATTTTCTCTCAATTCTATCCTCAGCATAGTCAGCATCACAGAATCCAACCAGCTTATAATCCTGAGATTTCTTATAAAGTAATCCAAGATTAATTGTTCCCTTCAGATGCCTGAAGATTCTCTTAACATCAGTTAAATGAGATTCTCTAAGATCTGACTAGAATCTAGCACACAGACAAACACTAAATAAAATATCTAGTCTGCAAGCCGTTAGATAAAGCAAGAAACCTATCATCTTTGTATAGCTCCTGATCCACCTTGCTGCTTAATTCTTCTTTGCTCATGTTGCAGTTGTGGTGCATTGGTGTAGCCATCAGTTTGCAATCCTCCAGATTGAACTTCTTTAGAAGCTACTTTGTGTACTTGGATTGGTGAACATAGACTCCATCTTTGCATTGATTGATTTGGATACCAAGAAAGAACTTTAATTCCCTCATCATACTCGTCTCAAATTCAGCCGGCAGAATCTCAAAGAACTCCTTGCAAGAACAACATTAGTGGAGCCAAAAATGATATCATCTACATATATCTGAACTATTAAGATATCTTTCTTTAATGTCTTTCTGAAGAGAGTTGTATCAACATGTCCTCTTTTAAAACCTTTTTATAATAAGAAATTACTTAGTCTATCATACCAAGCTCTAGGAGCCTGTTTCAGACCATACAATGATTTTTTAAGTTTGAAAACATAATCTGGGTGTTTTAAATCTTCAAACCCAGGAAGTTATTTTACATATACTTCTTCATAGATGACACCATTTAGAAAGATAATCTTGACATACATATGATATAGTGATACCATGATTGACAACATAAGACAGAAGTAACCTGATTGCTTTTATCCTAGCAACATGTGCAAAAGTTTCAGAATAAATATACCTTCATGCTGACTATAGCCTTGTGCTACCAGTCTAGCCTTATTTCTTAGCACTTCACCTTGTTCGTTGAGCTAGTTTCTGAAGACCCATTTTGTTCCAATGATGTTCAGCTCCTCTTACATGGCTACAATCCATCCATCATCTGATAGAGCTTCATCAATAGAAGTAGGTTCAATAAGAGAGATTAGTCCCACAAGTGATTCATTTCTGAATTATGATCTTGTTTTCAAAGGACCATCATTGTTCCCAATGATTAACTCTTCAGGATGTGAGGATTTGTATTTGGATGTATTTCTGGTTTGAGCAGCTTTCTCTGAACATCGTGGGTTTCTTCAGAGTCTTCATCATCTTGGTGATCGTCAGAGGGCACATCAGTTTCTACTTTCTAGCACGTCTGATGTATCAACAGGTTCTGTATCCTCTAGAGTTGGTGTTGTTTCTTGTACAGGTCCTGGTTCATCTTCTGATATATGTATCTCTGCAAAACTTTCAACTAGCTCTGACATTTTACTGTCAGGCTTCTTATCATCAAATTTGATGTGCGTTGATTCTTCCACTGTGTCAGCTTCAGAATTATACATTGTATGCCTTGATCTTTCAGAGTATCCTAAGAAGACACCCTTCTGAGCCTTGGCATGAAATTTCTTTAGATAGTTATTGGTGTTTAGAATGTAACATGTACATCCAAACTGATGAAAGCAAGTAATACTTGCCCTTCTTCCTTTGAATAATTCATGTTGTTTTGTTCATAATAGGTCTTATGTAGATTTTGTTATGTACATAACATGTTGTGTTTACACTTCTGCCCAGAAGTACTTAGACATGTCAATTTCATGAAGCATTGTTCTAGCCATTTCATGTAAAGATCTTTTCTTTCTCTCTACAACCCCATTCTGTTGTGGAGTTCTAGGAGAAGAGAATTCATGGAAGATTCCATGTTTTTCACAAAAAATTTCAAATGGTTATTTTCAAATTCTCCTCCATGATCACTTCTGACTTTGAGAATTTTCAAATCTTTCTCAGCTTGTACTTGTGTGTAGAAGATGCTAAATACATCTTATGCTTCATTCTTAGTTCTAAGGAATTTCACCCAAGTCCACCTGCTATAGTCATCAACTATGACTAACCCATACTTTTTCACATTGATTGATGCAATCCCAACTGGTCCAAATAAATCAATGTGAAGTAGTTCCAGAGGTCTAGAGGTGGAGACAATGTTTTTAGGTTTATTTAAAGAGGTTTTAACAATTTTTCCTTTCTGGCATGCTCCACAAAGAGCATCTGAATGATAATGTAGCTAAGGTAGTCCCTTGACTAATTTTAGCTTGCTAAGCTTTGGAGATTAACCTTTAGTTAGCATGACCTAATCTTTTGTGCCAGAGCCACTTTTCATCATTCACTGACATAAGGCAAACGATCTTCTGATCAACTAGTTCGAAGAAGTTTATTTTGTAAATATTGCCTTTCCTCTTACCTATGAACATTGTGGATTGGTCAGAGTCATTAATGACTGTACATGTGCTCTTATCAAACACTTTGTAACCACTATAACATAACTCACTAATACTAAGCAGACTGTGTCTGAGTCCATCATCATACTAGCCATTGTCAATGGTGATAGAAGAGTTACCAATTTTTCCTGTACCAACAATCTTTCCTTACTAGTTTCCTCCAAAGCCTACAGTTCCTCCTTCTTTCATTATCAGAGTCTGAAACAAATGCTTTTCTCTTGTCATGTGTCGAGAGCAGCCACTGTCCAAGTACCATGGCTGGTGTTTTGGCTTTCCCATAAAGCATACATGAAACATAAACAATATTATTCTCAGGTACCCATATCTCAATGGGTCCTTTGTGGTTAGTTTTGAAGGACTTATCCCTCTTCAGAACCTTGGGCCTTTGGCTATATTGCTTAGAATTATTCAAGACTTTTGATTTAAAAGTGTTTGGTCTTGAATACTTCTTGGCTTTAGATTCTAAACTCCATTTAGCCTTGAAACCAACAATCCTTGGTTTTGATTTGATCTGAACCTTGGATTCTGAGTTCTCTGACTTTAATTTGTTCAGATCTTAGCTTTCTTAGCTTCTGGAACAGAATGGGATGGTAGAGCCTTCTTTGCACATTCAGAACAAGAAGGTTTCTTTATTTTCACAGACGTTTGAATCTTTTTGACAGATTATGCTATGAATCCATTTTCTTCTCTCTTGTTCCTACTTATTCTACAGATTCTGGAGGCTATCTTACTTATGTCACCACCACTAGTGATAAACTCTTCAGAAGAGTTATCACTATCTGCCAAAGGTCTGTCAATTTTCCTGAGATTTGAAAGTTAACCTTTTTCCAAAATTTCATTTCTTATCATGAGATTTTCATTTTGGGTTGACAAACATCTGTTTTGGTGTTCCAAGAACTTGGATTCTACTGCTAACAAATCAAATTGTTTTTGCAAAGATTTTAAAGCTTTTGAATTATCCTAATAACGTCTTGCAAGTTCTTTGACATTTTTAACATATACTAATGAGCTAGATTAGAAGATACCTCATCATCGTTGAGTCTGAATAACTTTATGTATCAGAAGTTGTAATGGCCATCAGACCCAGGTTGGTTTCATCTTCGCTTTCCTCAAAATTTGTTTCTTCATCAAGCTTCTCTTATGTTGCCATAAGGCTCTCCTTAAACTTTCTTTTGTAGCTCTTCATATTAGAGCTCTCTTCTTTGACTTTCCCTTTATAACTCTGGACAGTCAGCTATGAAGTGACCAATCTTGTTGTAGTTGAAGCATCCTCCTTTATGATCTCATTTCTTGGTCCTGAAGCTTGATACTTTGGAACCATGCTTCTACCTGAGAACCTTATCTTATTGGTCAGATATTGGAACCTCTTGGTTAAATAAGTCATCTCCTCAAGATCTGGATCATTGTCAAATTCTCCACTGGAGTTTGTACTTCTGATTCAGCTAACTGAAGAGCTTTGACAGATTTACTATTGGAGGTCAGAGCAATGGACTTAGACTTCTTAGTTGGTTCATCACCATCCAGCTCAGTCTCATGACTTTTAAGAGAGCTTATTAGGTTCTCCAGACTTAGTTTGTCTAGGTCTTTTGCTTTCTGTATGGCAGTGACCTTTGGTCTAAATCTGGCAGGAAGACTTCTAAGTATCTTCTTAACATGATCAGCTACAATATAGGTCTTCTTTAGCACCTGAAGACCAGACTAAAGAGTTTGAAACCTTAAGTACATGTTTTCAATGTCCTCTCTTCCTTCATCCTGAACAGCTCATACTGATGGACCAACTGGTTTGCCTTAGCTTTCTTGACTTGTTGGTTCCCTTCATAGGTAGAGAAAAGTGATTCAAAGATGGATTTAGTTGTTGATCTGCTCACAATCTTTGTGTACTCTGCATGGGGTAGCACATCCACCAGCATTCCCCTTGCTTTATGATGCTTCTTATAGATCTTCCTTTGTGCAGGTGTCATACACTTCCTGTCTGGCACAATTCCTTCTTTATCAACTTCAAATGTAACACCTTTTTCAATGATGTCCCAAAACTCATCATCAATACCTATGTTGTGGCTGTACATCTTGCTTTTCCACTAGGAAAACTGATCAGCATCTCCATTAAAGGATGGATGTTTAACAAAAAACTGTTTTTATCAGAGGTTGAAGTGCAGGGCTCACAGGTGTTGTTGGATGTTTCAGAAGCTGAAGTATCACTCTCAAGAGTAGACATGCTTTTCTCTATGAATTTTTAATTGTGGCACAGTTAAGTGGTAGAGCACAAACCGTGCTCTGATACAACGGAAGGTGAGAAAAACACAAGAAGGGGGGGTTGAATTGCGTTGAATTTTTTTGGTTTTCTTTTTTGAGTGTTACGAACTGATTAGAATCTAATGAGTACAAATTCTGATACAGAGTCTGAGTGCAGCGAAATACAAAACACAAAGATAAAAGATAGAGAGGGAGAAAGAGCAGACACAAGCAATTTATACTGGTTCCCCCCATAACACAGGAGTAGTCCAGTCCCCTTGCACTTCCAATGGATTTCACTATAATCACACTAGATTACAATTGCTTAAGGACTCTTCCAAAAGATTTCCCAATGCGCAAGCACACTTTCAAGAAACTTCTTTGCTCAAGGTCACTACCAAGAGACTTCCACTGCTCAAGGATAACTACAAGAGACTTCTAATGCTCAAGCACGCAGGCAAGAGACTTCCAATGCTCAAAGGACAACCCTAAGAGACTTCTACGCTCAATCACAACTAGATGAGACTTCTGGTGCTCAAGGTTTTGCCAAGAGACTTATATTGCTCAAGCTTCACAAACAAGAAACTCCTATTTGTTTACAAGTAAACAAATGAAATTGTTCTTACACTTGATATAATAATGTTAGTGTAAATTGAACAAATGAGCAAACTCTTTAGGATTTCTAAGATACAAAGTTTGGTAAGAAATTCCTAGGTGTTTTGCGCTATTTGATTTTGATAGAGTAATGACATAATAAAATAGTAGGGTCTTGTTGATCTTCTTCATGGCCTTCAGCTCCTTATATAGGCAGGGGTTTGAGAGACGTTGGAGAATTGTGCAGCGCAAAAAGAGTCGTTGAGAAACTTGAATCAAGAACGTTGATCCTTTGCCTGATATGGATAATTCCGTTGAATAGTTATTCGAAATTCCTTTGCTGAAAGTAGAATTATCTGTTGCATTTTTTGTTCTTGAGGTCTTTGTCTGTTTCTACACGCGGTCAGAAGAAGACAAAACTGTACTATCAGATCCTTGATAGAGACAACTCACATAAGAGACAAAACTGACGTGGAGTCTGGGTCCCTCAGATGCTTTTGAAGTCTGAAAGGGTCTTCTGTGTCTTATGATCTCCACAGAGTCTGATGATCTCTTCAGCTTATGAGAGATGTCCTTTTCTTATGATTAAATGTGTTAACTTTGATTGACCTTTCTTCAGATCTTCTACCATAGTCTTTTGAGCCTCTCTTGTACTTCGATGCTTTACTACATGTTCAATACTTCATGGATATATTCTATAATCTTGCACACTTGAACAAATATTAGTATATCCAATTGTTCTTCAATACTTTGTTATCATCAAAACCCTAGAGAAATTATACAAGACCCTTCTTGTTCCAACATTGCATGCTAGATAATTAAAACACCCAAAAATGATAATTTTGCTGCAATGGATGGAACCATGATGAAAAACTATATGGATTTTGGTTCAGCAATTAAGATTTTCTTTATGGGTTTTGCAAGGAATTATCTTATGTGAAATTCTTTTCACGAGGAATCTGAAAGTTCTGAAGTTGACCCATTTAAGATTTCTGAAGTTTTCAATAAATTATATTGTAGATGAGTTGAATTTGATATGCAAAGCTTACTCCCTTGTTTTGAAAATTTGCTTGGCTTAAAAAGATTTATTTCTCTGTTTTTATTGCTATATAATTTTATGTTAACATAATTTATTTCATTAAACTTCTATATTTTTCATGGAACAACTCTCTCTCTCTCTCTCTCTCTCTCTATATATATATATATATATATATATAATTTTCCATGGAAACTAACCATCTATATTATTTCTTTCTGTTCAAAGGAAAAAAAAACAAAAAAATATATTTATAATTATTTATACATTTTTTTGACAAAATAAAAGTTACTTATATTATTCTTACACTTCTTACGTGTTTTATTCATGCTGTAATATATTTTATTATTTCTTCATACAAAAATTATTATTTTTTTATCTTGTCTTATTTTTCCCCAACATTCTTCAACCATTTTGTTTATTTTTCCAACTTTATAATTTATCTTTGAATATTCCCCTCTCAATATAGTTTTTCTCATGTTTATGTTATTTTCATCTCATTACTCTTTATTTTTCGTATGGGTATTTCTTTTTTCTACCGAGAATAAAGAGTGAAAGATACCTATTTATTTTTTAGTATGTTTTGATTTTTTTTACTATGCTTTGCGGCAGATAAGAAAAAAAAGATATATGATGTTGGACATTTTCATTTGTTAAGCAACAACAAAAAATGTTTATTTAAAAAAAGAAGCTAAATTTATCGATGTTTCTTTCATTTGTTCTTCTTATACGTTTATTTCTTTGTATATTAACAAAAAATAGTTGCAGCTATTTTGAATGTCAAATAAATATTTACAATTTTAAATTAATTATCGTAAGGTTTATATTATTCTTTGTACTCAATTAATACCTTTTTTTTTTCTCTTTATACTTTGAGATTATTTGTTTTTAATGGAAACATTACTTTATATTATTATTATTATTATTTTGAGAAAATATTATTATCGGAGATGATAATGAATGTCCATCGATATACTACAGTAGTTTACTCTATTTAATTACACGTTTAATCCAGACAACATAGGGTATCTATACATAATAATAAAGCAAGGTTAGTTTTTTGGCAAGTCTGCCATTTGTCAGCAAATGAGAGTCTTTACTTTTTTTAAAGTTGCTATTAATAGTAATATTACCTTAGTAATTATTTTTTATTATTTTATTTGTGAAGTAAATTCTAAATGATTTCAATGAAAGTTTTAATGTTATACCAGGATACGAGCGTGTTTCTAAGAAGCCACTATTCATTGCAAGCCATATTCTTTGGTGAGATGCTTCCGGTCTCTCATTTCTCAATGCAACTTTTGTTCTCCCACCGCTTCATTGATGCTTCCTTTCCATATACGCCTTTTTATTTTCTATTGGGAAGGTTGACCTTCTAATCTTTTCACATCACTCCTTTGGCCTTCTTTTCTCCCTTTCCTTTTATCTTTCTTATTCATTTTATTTTTGATGTGTTCTTCTTCTTTTACTCACACTTTTATTATCCACTTTTTTGTTTTCTTCTATTTTTATTAATTTAATACTTTCTAGCTGCGGCATATTACAGTATGGGAAATTTTGCATTGTTGTAGGTGGGGTGGACATGTCACTAAAACATTTGGTCTTTAATGTGGATTTTGAGCTCGACCAGATCTTTTGGGTTGTTTGCATTCCGGATTAACTTGGCTGAGTGACAAACTTTAATTCATCAAACTAAAGGTTTAATGGATATGGTCGAAGAAACAATGGGTATTCTGGTTTAGGTGTAAAGTGGTGCATTGCATGCTTAATAATGAAGCTGGATTGTAAGTTAAATCATGTGTTCTCTTTTGCTCTTTCTGCATAACTGCAGGTGGGAAGGTGTGGGTTCTTATTGTAGTATGAGTTGGCACTGTTTTATTTTTATTTTGTTGTGTGTATCTATACATAATAATAAAGCAAGGTTAGTTTTTTGGCAAGTCTGCCATTTGTCAGCAAATGAGAGTCTTTACTTTTTTTAAAGTTGCTATTAATAGTAATATTACCTTAGTAATTATTTTTTATTATTTTATTTGTGAAGTAAATTCTAAATGATTTCAATGAAAGTTTTAATGTTATACCAGGATACGAGCGTGTTTCTAAGAAGCCACTATTCATTGCAAGCCATATTCTTTGGTGAGATGCTTCCGGACTCTCCTTTCTCAATGCAACTTTTGTTCTCCCACCGCTTCATTGATGCTTCCTTTCCCTATGCGCCTTCTTTATTTTCTATTGGGAAGGTTGACCTTCTAATCTTTTCACATCACTCCCTTGGCCTTCTTTTCTCCCTTTCCTTTTATCTTTCTTATTCATTTTATTTTTGACGTTCTTCTTTTTACTCATACTTCTCATTATCCACTTTTTTGTTTTCTTCTATTTTCTTTTATTAATTTACTACTTTCTAGCTGTGGCATATTACAGTATGGGAAATTTTGCATTGTTGTAAGTGGGGTGGACATATCACTAAAACATTTGGTCTTTAATGTGGATTTTGAGCTCGACCAGATCTTTTGGGTTGTTTGCATTCCAGATTAACTTGGCTGAGTGGCAAGCTTTAATTCATCAAACTAAAGGTTTAATGGATATGGTTGAAGAAACAATGGGTATTCTGGTTTAGGTGTAAAGTGGTGCATTGCATGCTTAATAATGAAGCTGGATTGTAAATTAAATCATGTGTTTCTTTTGCTCTTTCTGCATAACTGCAGGTGGGAAGGTGTGGGTTCTTATTGTAGTATGAGTTGGCAGTGTTTTATTTTTATTTTGTTGTGTGTGTATTGATGTTTAATCAAATTTATTATTCTTAATACATCTTTCTTACATATAAGTTCAGGAAAACAAAAATCTCATGAGCAACTTCGGCTTATATAGCTTTGGGTTAATTAGTTTAATTTGATAAAAATGATTTTATTTTGATGCAGGGCAATGGCTTTTTTCCATACTGGACATCAGATAATTCTCAGTTGTTTGCAAGATTCAAGCTTTTGTTTTTGGTCCATTTACACAATGAAACTTGCCATGGCTTTATGCAATGTGAACTTTTATTTCATTGTGTTGGAGTGACAAATTTCAAATTCTTTTTTTTGCGTCATGAATTGTTACAGATAAATCATTTTAAGGATGCCTCGAAGAGTCAAATGAATGAACATTGTAGTTTAGTCTTTAATCATATGAATTGTGGATGACTCTAAATTGTATGTAATATCAATAGTTTTGAACTGGCAAGTAAGATATTTAGCATAGGATTAATGCATTTTATATGTATTTAAGAACTGATGATACACAGTTTGCAATAAATTTTATTCACCCCGTGCGGTGCTCACATTTTATCTATAAGATATTTGTGTTTGAGATTTTCGCAATGCTCACATTGTAGTTAAGTAAAATAAAATTTTCTGTTCACCTCGTGCGGTGCACGGGTATACACACTAGTATACATTAGTTCATACCCCTTCCTCCCTGTTATAGGCATTTTTGAGAAATTTTTTTGTCCACGTATATAAATACAAATCTTTATACAAATTATTAGATACGTTTATCTATAATATATATAAAGAAAATAACGTGTTTTAACTCTTTAGACTAATTTTTTTCTTTTCAAAATTACCCAACTTTCAATACAAAATAACACATATAACAAATATATAAGAGTAAATTCAAATATTAAAATAAAAGTGTAACAAACATGATATGATTATATATATGTCAAGTATTTTTCCTCTATCTTTTAAAAAATGTAACAAACTGGATGAGTATATATATACTTACTTTTTCATTATCCTAAGGCTTAAATATGTAAAAGGTCCCTGTAAGTTAGCGTGTTTTTGGTTTTCGTCCCTGTAAGTTTTTTTGTTGCGAAACAACCCTTGTAACTTGTTTATTTTTTGGATTTGGTCCCTGCCGTCTGATTCCGTCTAAAAAAAGCATAGCTGACTAACAGACGCTTACGTGTCAGTTGCTGATATGGACAAACACGCTTATGTGGCATTAAAGCTGAATAGTGCTGTTATAAGAGGGACTAAAACCAAAAACGAATATTTACATAGGGACTAAAACCCAAAAACGTAATCACCAAATTTTGAAATTAAAAACCCAATGTTTTCACCTTTTTCAGCACTCTGTTCTTTCTTTCTCCTTCATACCTTCCTTGCCCACTTCTCACTTCTCATATATTGTGCCCTAAGAAGGAAAATCCACTTCCTTCAATTGACTGACCCTGAAGCTCAAAAAAGAAAGGTAAACATAATGTATTATGTATTTCTCAGGTTCAATTCAATCATATATGCTTTGACCATAATGCTTTGACATGTTTACAGAGAAAGCCCAAAACGATACAAACTCAAGCATCTCAACCTGCAACTGCATCTGCAACTGCAACTGCATCTACAACTGTTAATGGTCCAAGTACTCAAGCATCTCAGACTGCTCACCCTGTTAATGCAACAAACATTCCTGATATAGACCCTGAATTTAAAGCCCTTGCTGCAAACCTTGCAGCAGCTTTTGAGGCTACTCAATCTCAACCAAACGTGACTTCAATTCTGAATCCTCACAACACAGCTAAACATAAACCAGTTAAGTATTGCATAACCCTTTATAGCATTTTTTTTAGCTTAAAATATGATATATGTATTTCTCATCATTGCAACTCTAAGCTGAGACATTGCTGTATTTAGGTGAAGAACACTAAGCAACAGTCAACCAAAGTTGGTAATCAGAACAATGTTAAACATGTCAAAGCATTATCGTCAAAGCATATATGACTGAGATTGAACCTGAGAAATACATAATACACTATGTTTACCTTTCTTTTTTGAGCTTCAGGGTCAATCAATTGAAGGAAGTGGGTTTTCCTTCTTAGGACACAATATAAGAAGTGAGAAGCTGGGGCAAGGAAGGTATGAAGGAGAAAGAAAGAAAAGTGCTGAAGAAGGTGAAAACATTGGTTTTTAATTTCAAAATTTGGTGATTTCGTTTTTGGGTTTTAGTCCCTATGTAAATATTCGTTTTTGATTTTAGTCCCTCTTATAACACACTATTCAGCTTTTAATGCCACATAAGCGTGTTTGTCCATATCAGCAACTGACACGTAAGCGTCTGTTAGCCGGCTATGCTTTTTTAGACGGAATCAGACGGCCAGGGACCAAATCCAAAAAATAAACAAGTTACAAGGGCTGTTCGCAACAAAAAAACTTACAGGGACGAAAACCAAAAACACGCTAACTTACAGGGACCTTTACATATTTAAGCCTTATCCTAATTATATCCTTTAACAACTTTTTCATTAATAAAGATTGTTATTGGTGTCATTAAAAAAAAAAATTTTAAATTATATAATTTTTATATTGTTGGTGTTCATTGAAATAAATAATGTTTGATTTGTTATAATTTGAAAGCAAAAAACCTTTATGTTTTACTTTTAAACAAAATCAAAATTTCATAAAAAACTAATGTTCATAATTTTCAAACGTTATCGCAATAAAAAGAACGGATGAGTGTCGGTTTTTTTCCTAACTAGTATTTTTTATTTTTTTAAATATTACGGTAACCCAAGTGAAACTAACAAAATCTCCCTAGGTTACACGTGGTTAACTTGGACGACACTTCATGACTCCAAAAACGGCTGACGAAGGCGGCCGTTAGATCCCACAAGCCATTCCACGTCGCCAAACATAATAGGCCCAACTTTCGGTAGGTCCCACCCATTTATCCATCTCATTTCTCGTCCCTTCCAAAAGCTCCTGATTCATGACGCCAATTTTCCTTTTTATTATCACACCTCAATTTTAATTTATTTACATTTTTTTAGACACTTTCTTTTTCTTTTTTACTAAATAAACTAAACTCATCGCCTCTTCGCTCTCTTCATTCTTTTCCCATATATAAACTCGAAATCTCAACCACGAACACTTCATTCCCGCACTCTCTCACTTTTCTCTCTTTACCTTTCGTTCCTAAACCAAACCCTAACACTCTTCTCTCTCCAATCTCCTTCACTACACTTCTCACTGTTCTTCATCAATCTCAGATCTGTTCTTAATTACTCGATTCACGTCTCTTTAAGGTCGTCTTTCAATTTTCTTTCATTCTTACCGATTCAACGTGTTTGGATTTGATTTTTTTTATATGAATTTGAATTAATTCTAGTTATTTCTTGATATTTTTGAAAATGATTAATTAAACGGTTAATCGGTTATTTTCGATTCAAAAGTTTATATCGGATTGAATTATTGTCTGTTTTGTTTGTTTTAATTTCTTTTTTCTTTTTTTTTTTGTTGTGTTTCTAGTTGATAATTGATTAAAAACCGTTTCTAATTATGGATTTTATCTTCAGGCGTTGATTGAATACGAATCTGGAGTGAATTTCAGTGAATTCGTGTTTAGCATTGATTTATTCGTGCATGCTGTGCAGTAGTTTTAATTTTGTGTTAGTTATTAGGAGATTTGAATTCTCAGAGGCTCTGTTATTTGATTTTGATGGGAGAAGAAGCGGTTTGTGTGCAAGAATTGGTAGATGGAAAGACGGAAAATACCGAGGAATCGAGGTTGGAATTGAAACGTGATTATAACCATGTGTTGCTGATACTGAAGCAAATGTTCTGCCGAATAAAAAACAAGCTAAAGAAGTTTCAAACGATGAATGCGTTCGGAAGTTACAAAATCCAAATGTTTCTGCAACAGAACATGCACAAACCTTTCATGATATCAGTAGCCAACCAACGGAATCTGAGAATGTTAGCCATGCAGAGTGTGGGGAACTGACGTCTACTGGTTTGGAGAATTCTAGTTCTCATGATACCGTGAGTGATGAAGCTGGTGTTCGGAATAAT
The DNA here is from genome assembly GCA_018208015.1 of Medicago ruthenica. Classification (NCBI taxonomy): domain Eukaryota; kingdom Viridiplantae; phylum Streptophyta; class Magnoliopsida; order Fabales; family Fabaceae; genus Medicago; species Medicago ruthenica. The sequence continues at coordinate 44,707,469 of CM031371.1, forward strand.
GATAATGATAATATTAATAATTTGTGTCAGAATGATAAAGGTACGAGTAGTAACGATGCAGTGTCCCGTGTTGTGATGGAAATCCCGAAGCATGCTAGTTCACTGGTATTCGTAAGATTACTTTTAAGTTCAGTAAAAGAAGGAGGAATATGATGATTACCAAACACCTACTGGCTATACCGATGGCAATGGCAGTGACTGTGGATATGGCTATGGAAATGGCAGTGGATATGGCTATGGATATAGTTGTCACGGGGATGATGAATATTTGGCAATGATAATTATAATTATAATAGTGGGTTGGTAGAGAGCTCGTATGGCAGGGGATATGTTCCTTATGAAGATTCGGAGTTGTATTCTGGCAATATGGAATTGAAAATGTCAAAGAAAGTAGTTCCCAACGCCTTCCCCAATAATGTGAAAAAGCTATTATCAACCGGTATCCTTGATGGAGCTGCAGTGAAGTATATTTACAACCCTGGAAAGGTAAAGAGTGGATTATCGTAGTCTGTTTTTTAATACACTTCTGCTGCGTTTCTTATATTTTTAAATTGTTGTTAGGTCGAGCTTGATGGGATTATTGGTGATGGTGGATATCTGTGTGGCTGTTCAATGTGCAGTTACTCTAGAGTAAGACATTTGATTTATTTATCGCTATTATTGGAAATTTGATTTATTTATCGCTATTGTTAGCTAATTTCAATGTTTCTCAGGTGCTCAGTGCCTATGAGTTTGAGCAGCATGCTGGTGCTAAGACTAGACATCCTAATAATCACATATTCCTAGAAAATGGAAAACCAATTTATAGCATTATACATGAAATAAAACTGCTACAAACAGCACGCCAGACGAGGTTATAAAGAGTGTGGCTGGTTCATCTATCAACGAGGGATCCTTCCAGGTTTGGAAAGGGTGACAATTATTTCTCTGGTTTATAATTGCATTGTGGAGCCTATATATTTTAGGTTCATGTTGGTCAAATCAAATAATGGCATGTGTGCTGGGAAAATGTGCTAATTTTTGTGGGTTTAAATTCTTTGCTGGCAAGTTATTGGTAGTCTTGAAAAGCTATATAACATTTTACAGTAGTTTTGATTGAAACTGATGTTCAACTATCTAATACCAAATTAGAACCAGTTATTGTTTTATGTAACATATAATATCTAAGTGTGTGTCCTTCCTAGTACACTTCTATGGAATAAGCCTCTCCTAAATGTAAGGTAAAAAAACTACCTGCAATAATAATAATAAATCCACAGTGGGTCTGATCCTTCCTTGGACCTTGTTATAGTGGGAGTTTTACAGTACCAGATTGTTCTCCTCTCTTATCTAGGGTTGTGCTTTTCTTCAACGTACTGCCATATATTTCTCTACCCAAGTCATCTTTATCTTGTTGATGTCCACAGATTCCATCTTATGTATAATCTACACTTGCCTTTGACTTGAGTTTCTGACATCACTTTATTTGATGATAGAGAAGTATCAGTTAGCCATCTACTTCAATATTTATGAGTAGTTTGTCACAGTAATTATATGTTTAGTTTTTTTTTTCCGAAAGTTTAAACAAGCATTCTAAAAGCTCTTAAAAGTGGTTGAGCTTTGTCAAAATATAAGAGTGATTTTTTATTTTTAAAAAAGCTTAAACAAACACTCGCAATCATGATAGTCGTTTGGTCTATCATCTAGGAGAGTATTATTGCCAATCACCAAATATTCCAAAAGCTTAAGTTGCTAGGTGAAAGCTTATGAATGAGTTTATATCTAACAATTATCATTACACAGCATCCACGAATGGGAAGGAATAGAAATATAAAACATAGAGTAACCTGTGCATGTTGTTTGCCGCAACTTGCATTGGTATACATATTAGTCATATGGATGCAGACTACATATCAAATAGTAAGAGGTGTTTCTTTTGCTTTGCTTTTGGACCTGGATTTGTCTTATATATGTTTATATTTTTTCCATGGATTCTGCAGAAAGTCTCCTACAAAGCAACAGGAAGGTTCCAACTCAAAAAAAATACAGCACAAAGTATACTGGCATGCCTCATACGTACAACAGGTAAGCCAGAAATAAACCTAAAAATAATATCTTTTAATGGTTATGCTGTACCTTAAACTGAATGACGTTTGACGGTCTACCACCTAAATTCAGTTTCGACCCAATTATCACATGTTCAGTTTGGCCTCAGTTATTACTCTCTCCGTGTCTTATTATTGTTTAAGGTTATGCACACTTCTTAAGAAAATCATTTGATAAAATGACATTCACCGAAGTACCCTCATTACTAAAGTAGTTAGTGGCGTCGTTAGGTGGATTGAGATACACGATAAATAAAAGTATTACTGAAAAAAGGTAATTAATGTTTCATTGATATTTTAAAGCTACAAATAATATGAGACAAATATTCTAAATGCAAAACTTATTATGAGACAGAAGAAGTATAGACTAGCTATGAATTAGTTGTAACTCATACCAACCGCCCGTTATGAATCATATCAATGATGATTTCATCAATCTTGCCGATGAGCCAAGTCATGCGGCAATAAAATTTCCTTGGCTATGGTGCACAGTGCACACCAACCTAAATTTCAATCTTGTTTTCATTTTTTAGAAATTTATTTAGGTCTCCTAAATTTTCTTGTGGTTAAAGCTTCCATATTTGTTTTTTGGCGGAATTCAAGAAGTCTTAGTTCTTGTTGCCAGGAAATTTCCATTAACGATCAGTCCAACATCATCTGTTTTAGTTTTAGTTCTCCTACACCTCCATCATTTGCCTTTCCAGTCATGTTTTGTGAAGCGCGTATTGAATTTCCTTTTCAAGAGTTTGTTTGTAAATTCTAACAACCAACAAGCTTAATGCTTAGTGAGCTTAGCTTGGTGGGGGCAGTAGAATAGATGAAAAATATCTCATAATACTTGGCTGTATCTTAGAGAATAATGTGTTAAGAGTACCGCATTGGATTGGATTTGATATGGCCTGAACATAAGTTTATAATGAGTGAAGTCCTCGCCTTGCAAACCGTTGTAAGGTTGAGTTAGGTCCAACCCAAATTCTAAGATGGTATCATAGTCTATCCAAGATCCGTCGAGCCACCTTCTATCTGTTCACGTCACACTCCATATGTCCAATCCTAGGCGTGAGGGGCTTGTGTTAAGAGTTCCACATTGGATGAGATTTTAGATGAACATAAGTTTATAAGTAAGGGCAGTCCTTACCTTACAAGCCGCTTTTGTAAGGGTTGAACTAGGCCAAGCCTTAATTCTAAGAATTAAGAGTATCTTGAACTTTGTCTTAGGACTGTTTCTTTTTTGTTATATTTCATGATTTGTTTTATATTAAACTTGGGTTAAAATTTTAGTAATTGTTATAATTATTTTCCTTATTTAATTAGGATCAGGAGTCTAGGATTAATATAAATAAGGGTTAATGACGAGTGCTTGTTCTTTTTGTATAAAGCCATAGTCACCGTAAGTTCTTTCTCATCTCTTCTTTATCAAAAATCCTATAACTTCAGTGTGTAAATTACCTAATTCATTTGTATATAGGCAACCTTCTTAGAATTAAGGCTTGGCCTAGTTCAACCCTTGCAAAACCGGCTTGTGGATAAAACTAATTATTTCACCTTCGCATTTCAGAAAACTTAGATTCAGTCTTATTCTATCAAATGTTATATTTTCAAAACTATTCTCTTATGTTAACAGCTGACTATTAAATAAAAAAGAGAGACAAGACCTCTTACCTATTTTATTTTGATGTTCCAGTCAATCCATAGAAAGTGCGAGCTCCTTCTCATCTTCGCGTGTGCGAAATCATTTTGAGCAGCAAATGTATGTGAACCAGACAGCTGATGAGTGGAAACGTGTCGTAAAGAAGTGTGTTCTCCTTCTCCCTCTTGGTTTAATTACTAGTACTTGATACTTGATTGTTGAGCATGTTCTTGGGCAGTCTGCATATGTAGAAGGATATCTGTTCAATTAAATTGTAGACCTTTCCTTCTTGTATATTCACAATATACCTTTTTCTGCAGACCAAGCACCTACACATACTACTCAGGTATACCGCAGAAGAGAAGTGCTGATGGCTGCACTAAGAAAAGGTACTTTTTGTTTTGTTGTGTTTTTACTAGTTGAAGATTCTTGTGCTGCTTTTCTATGTCTCTCTAGCATCTCCATGTGAATAGAGTTTTCTTAGCTAATGTAGCTTAAAATTTGAATTGCATTTTACTTTTTCAGGGACAATGATTTGCACAGGTTACTTTTTATGCCTAATGGCCTACCAGATGGTGCCGAGTTGGCTTACTATGTCAAAGGACAGGTGTCTTCATATTTTCTCTTAATATTGTGTTTTTGGATTGATTTGCACATGATTTTAATTTTTTCAAATGTGACTTGATTGATGTGCTTTTCAGAAATTACTTGGCGGTTACAAACAAGGAAATGGTATAGTCTGTGGTTGTTGTGATATAGAGGTATGGTCATATACCTATTGGCACCGACTACATTTTTATACATGTGAAAGTGCCAAGATAAGCTTTATAACTTTTTGTTCATGGGTAAACAGATAAGCCCTTCACAGTTTGAAGCCCATGCTGGAATGGCGGCTAGACGTCAACCGTGAGTAGTTTGTTAAATAACTAAATTGACTTTTCTATTTTTATTCATCTCAAAATGATTTTTATCCTTTTTGCAGTTACCGCCACATATATGCTTCCAATGGATTGACACTTCATGATATAGCTCTCTCTTTAGCAAATGGTCAAAACCTTACTACGGGAGATAGTGACGATATGTGTGCAGTATGTGGAGATGGAGGAGATTTGATTCTTTGCAATGGATGTCCTAGGGCTTTTCATGCAGGTGAACAAATGACCTTTTATGTTTTTTAAAATTGTTTATTTGCTAATATTGTTTTTATATTAATTTTTTGTTATCAATTAATCTTACTATTTATTAAAAAAAGATATCATAATATCAAGTTACTATAAAATATTTTCTTATATTCCAACAATATCAGTTTCTCAAGTTTTCTTTATGCTGCTTAAAAAAAATCCTGTTATCCAGTGCAGTATTAGACAGTGACAGATGTAGTTTGTTGCATGCCTGGTTTCTTACTACCTTATTTTGTTAACACCGGCAACAAGATATTATAATATTATGGTATTTTCTATTTCAATTGCAGCCTGCTTGGGTTTACACAGTGTACCAGATAGTGGTTGGCATTGTCTAAATTGTGAAGATAATACCGGTGATGGAAGAGGTGCGAGGCCAATCATGATACGGTTGACACGGGTTGATAAAGAACCAGAATATGAAGTGGGTGGATGCGTTGTTTGCAGGTAGGTGATATGATTGTTTGTTTATCATAAGATATATCAAAGCAATCACATTCTTGCAACTTTATGAAAGGATCGATATATCAAAGCAATCACATTCTTGCAACTTTATGAAAGGATGTGCAATTTTACTTTCATTTAAGATTATGGTAATGGATTATGATGTGTCATGAGATCAAGGGTTCAGTAACATATAATGCTAAGAGTTCAATGCAATGTGTGCCATTGAATTTCGAAATGATATTTGCATTTATTTTAATTATTTTTTCTGCTAAAGATAGTTCAGTTTGGATACTTGCATATTAATTATTTGTCATATTCTTCCACCAATATTTTTTTTGGGGAACTGTGAGGGAACTTTAATCTGTTATAACTGCAACTGTTTCCAGTCAGCATTAAGCTTTATTTTTATACATATTGAAGTGTTAATTTTTTTGATTGATCGACAGGGCAAATGATTTCAGTGTTGATAAATTTGATGACCGAACAGTAATAATTTGTGATCAGGTATGGTAATTACCCGATGAAAATTGTATTTAACTATCTCTTTCTTTTGTCAAACTGTTAAGTGTATTTTTATTATTGTCCAGTGTGAGAAGGAGTATCATGTTGGTTGTTTGCGGGACATTGGGCTATGTGAGTTGGAAGTAAGCACCGAGCCTTGTAGAAAATATCCGTGTGATACTTTTGTTTTCTTTTCATTTTTTTTCATCACGTTATTTTTACTACAGGAGCTTCCCAAGGATAAGTGGTTTTGTTGCGACGACTGCAATCGAATATATGTGGCTCTGCAGAATTCAGTTTCTGCTGGAGCAGATACCATACCATCTTCCTTGTCGGAACTAATAATCAGGAAGCATGAGGACAGGGGATTATGTACGTATGGAGGCATGAATGATATCCAATGGAGAATTTTAAGTGGAAAAAGTCGTTATGCAGAGCATTTACCGTTACTTTCACGAGCTGCTGCAATTTTTCGAGTGAGTGTTTATGGTTTCTGTGTTACTTGTGACCTTGAATTTTGCTGTATATGTGGTTGATATTTTTAATGTGTCTCAAAAAATCTGGTTTTCTTGGTTTTTCCTTACACGGTACTCTCTGTCCCTTATTATAAAACCCACTTTTGAGATTTCTTTTTCCCAAAATATAAGATTCTTTACAAAATTTCACATTCATTAATATTTTCTTTACAAAAATACCCCTATTTAATATAAAGGGACTTTTCTACACACCCTTTCACACCTAGGGTTATAGGACTGGAGCACGCACAATGTCGGTGGCCCAACAATGGATGTAGGAGAGACTGATACCATCTTATAATTGAACTTGGGATCTAACTCATTATGACAAGATCATTTTGCAAAATGAGGACTGTTCAAACCTAATAAACACTACTTAAGCTATATTTCTAGGTGATGTAGAATTGGACACACCCCCTTACACAAAATGAGGGCTGTTCAAACCTAATAAACACTACTTAAGCTATATTTCTAGGCGATGTAGAATTGAACACACCCCCTTACACCCAATGAAGGCAGCCCAAAGACTCCACAGTTAATGCGGCTTTGCAAAAGCAACTATTGACTTTTCCTTTTATTGGGGTTACTGGGATGGGGGATTCTCTTGCTCATTTAGGTGGTAGCCTAGTTTTTGGTAGAAACTTTTAACTGTTGTGAAATGTTTACATTTTGAAAATGCCTCTAGTATTCTATCTTTATTTTTTAACTGCATTTTGTTCATGCTCTGGTAATGTTTCAACAGGAGTGCTTTGATCCCATCGTTGCAATATCTGGTCGTGACTTGATTCCTGTTATGGTATATGGGTAAGCAACTACAATTTATTTCAATGTTGGTTGATAGTGGTATCCTCTCTATACAACCTTCTTTTCTCGTGCTTCCAGTTTCCCAGTGGTTAGTTATTGTATGCATGAATTATTAACAGTCTTAAATTACTAACTGTAGAGTATAGACTACCAATGCCATATGTTGAAGCTAAACCTGAATTGTGATAAATATTGCATATTTCCTCTTTTACTCTCTCATCTCCTCTCCCGTACATAATCAGTGGTCGATGGAAAACCTAGTTGATAGGCTGTCTGATTTTGTGTAAGAGCAGCATGTTTTAGGGTGATTTAATTTCCACTTCTATCCATCGTTCACAAGAATTTTTTCATTTAGCATGAGTTTATTTATTTTTTATTACAAGTCTTGGCAGTCTTTTTGGTAGACGAGTCACATGATGATGCATTTGTCAACAATGGGTTGTAAATGATTTTTTTCAAGAATGTTGCTAACTAGTGCCATAGCCTATAAGGACACTAGTTGAGGAATCAATGCACAGGAAATTTTATTGAAAATCACAAGATTAAATGTTTAAGGAATTTTAAAGCTCAATTAAATGTATTTGTGGTCTCTTTATTCCATGTTTTCGGATAATATAGTGTATTTTGAATTTTGTGCAGGCGAAATATTTCTGGCCAAGAATTCGGGGGAATGTATTGCATCGTTTTAATTGTGAAGTATGTGGCTTTTTCTGCTTTCTTATTTTCCTGATAGTTCTTAATTTTGGTCAAACTGACTTCTTATGTATCATACTTTGCAGTTCTATTGTAGTATCTGCTGGCCTTCTTAGGATTTTTGGCCGCAATATTGCTGAGCTTCCCCTGGTAGCTACAAGTAGAGAGCATCAAGGAAAAGTAAGCAATTTATTGTGATTTACGAATTACTCTTATTGAAGAAGTGGACTTGCATTCTAATAACTTTCTTTTTACATCTTCCAAAGATGATATACTTTACCAACGATAAGCTCTATTAACATGCGATTTTCCATTTCAGGGTTATTTTCAAGCACTGTTCTCATGCATAGAGAGGTTGTTGTCTTCTCTAAATGTAGAAAAGCTGGTACTCCCTGCTGCAGGGGATGCAGAGTCCATTTGGACTAAGAAATTAGGCTTTCACAAGATGAGTGAAGATCAGGTAAAGTTCATCTTCTACATTTACTGGTTAACTTAAACATGACCTTTATATATTATTGTTATCTTCACTGACATGGCATACTAAGGGAATGGTTATGTTGACCTGGGTTCAGAATTGGAAGATACTGTTTCGAACATTAACAATTAACAAGTATTAACAATTACAATTTTATTGTTTTGGCCAGTTATCCAAACATCTTAAAGAGGTGCAGCTCACCCTCTTCAACAAAACATCAGTGCTGGAAAAGACGGTGCAGGCGACAGAATGATGTTTTATTTGGTGTTGTAACTAAATTTTGGTTATCTAATCATTTTTTAGCATTTCCCTCACTGTAACATTACTTCTATGTTCTTGCTCTTGGCTCTATTATTTTTCCTTTTCCTATATTTTTTTTGGAGTATGGGTGGTTGTGGCAGCCTTGTATACTGTAGGATAAAAGAGTAAGTTTGGAACATGGGGAACGTGGCCTATAATGGTAGAAGTAGAGGATTTGAGAGAGCATGCTCACCAATTTTTTTATTAGCATGCATGTCCACTATAGAATTTTACTGTATTTTTTTTTAAAGATTGTGTGCATCATGTTGAATTGACTTCCATGGTTCTTGGCTCTTTTTGGACCTTCAAACAATGATGAATTATAGTAAAATATTGTTGTACATATTTACGGCAAAGCACACATTATATTATTTATAGCACCACAATACTATTGGAAAATACATTCAGATCATTTATATACTGACGCAGAAAAAATATATTTGGTGGATTTTAGGATGTTCAATTAAGTCCGTCACAAGTAGACTAGAAAAAAATACACCATTAGATTAGTTCAATGGTCTAGATTTATTAAATATAAAACCAAAAACATCTACACATGCAGACAGCAGACATGCTTACACAAGCATATATACCTACAATTTTTCATTAGTGCCTAAGATTATTGCTCGACGAGAATTTGGTACCCAAGTTTTATGCCTCTTTTAGCATATAAGTAGTTTTTTTAATTCTATAATTGGAAACGAGAGAAATGTCTTTGTTGCAAAGCAAGCAGTTCTTACAATAAGAGTTGCATGACAACGATGAGGGAGAACTAGCGTTTCTCTATCAAAGCCTCATTTTTGAGATGATGATGTTGTTATTTGTTTGGGATTGCTCCATTTTTCAATTTGGGAAGAGTTCTTGTTATTTCACCATTAAAAACACCATCGGAGAAAACACCGGAACACAAATGGAAGAGATGTGTGAAAACTTATAGATTTTCTCATTTCTTTTATATCAAATATGAACCATTAAACAAATCTAACTCTGTATTTTTTTCTGCTTCACGGGTGAGGAATTTAGTTGAGCCCTCACCCTAGAAGTCATCTTTTACATTTTCTTCCACTCGATTGATCTTCCTTCATCACCTTGCCTTTTTACCTCATCATTTTTTATATTGTTGCTGTTCATCTATATACCAAAAGCCAATCACAAAAATCATACCTGCGGTTGATTTGGTCACTGAGAAATATAGAACATATCAGAGGCACACCTATTGCTGATACTTTCAATTGTGGAATTTGAACTACAGTCTACAGTGAATCAAAAAGTGTCTCACTGCTTGGTGCTTTAGAACTACCTCCTGAGGACACCAATACTCCATTAAACTTCTTTCTTTGGTTACTGACTTTCTGCTGCGATGTTCAGCCATGTATCTTCTTTCCACAAATTATTTTTTCATAAACTAATGGACATTTTCCACATCTCTAGAAAGTAGAAACACTTCAATCAAAGAAAAAATAAATAAAGTAGAAACACGTCATAATTTTCCCATCCTATTGCCTCAGTGGCCGTATTCAAAATTCTAACTTAACATCCTATTGCAAACAGCTTCAAAATCGGTTGCACTGTCCATGAAATTGTAAGTGAATCTTTGTCACATATCACATGATGGTTACTTTGCTTCCTTTAAATTTTACGGACAATTAGAATAGTTGATGAGGGCATGATATATTATGTATTATGTACAAAAGTTGATACTTGACGAAAAAGGGAACACCATGGGATCAACCATGCCACCAACCTTGCAAAGTTCAAAGGATTATTACAAGTTACATTCTTCAAATTGCATTCACTGAAATTTATTTCATTTCATATCATAAAAAGATTATCGAACTTTTAAATTCTAACTTGGTTTGAAGGTATTACAAGAGCAAAATCATTATGAAAAAAAGTAGTTAATTTGTTTATATTTTTGAGCACCAAAATTGTAATTTTGCCGTTCTTTATACTAATCAAATCAGGATCCTATCAGGTAAATCAAATTACAAATACAAAATATATATTAACAATCAGCAGTTCGTATGCAAAATTGGTAGCATTTTGAATGTTATAAAACATGCTTGAGATTTCCTGTTTACCAACCTCTCTATCCTTAGATGTTGTCCTGTGATTTCGGAGACATGCCATTTATAATTTGAAAGTGCTCCTCTTTCAATAATTGTGAAATTTTGATTTACTCGTACTTTGCAGGTAATGCAAGGTCTTGCCATTGGCATGGAGAGGGAGCAAATTCCTCATTGACATGAAATATTAATCCTTCATGTTCCTTGTGCATAGTCATGGTTAAAACTATGTAAAGAGAACTAGATTTTTTTTTTCATCTTGCGCTTGTTTTAAATAGTTGTCATCTATTCAGATTTTTGTTAATTTACCAATATAAATACGGGGTTTAATTGCATATTTTAAATCAAATTATTTTTAAATAATGTATCACTCATTCTTTCTCCATCCTTGAAAGTACATCAAGCTTCTAAGCTGCGGGAATACATAGATGGGATTCCGCGTTGTAGGAGAATAGCCTGATCTTGCAGTTGTCACATGTAATGTTGGGTTTGCCATCAACATCACAAGTGACAAGTGTGAGATCAAGCTTGTTTTAAATAGTTGTCATCTATTCAGATTTTTGTTAATTTACCAATATAAATACGGGGTTTAATTGCATATTTTAAATCAAATTATTTTTAAATAATGTATCACTCATTCTTTCTCCATCCTTGAAAGTACATCAAGCTTCTAAGCTGCGGGAATACATAGATGGGATTCCGCGTTGTAGGAGAATAGCCTGATCTTGCAGTTGTCACATGTAATGTTGGGTTTGCCATCAACATCACAAGTGACAAGTGTGAGATCAAGCTCATCTTGAAAAAAATAGTCACATATAGTGTCCTTTCAGGATCATTCGCGACTAATATGTTTGTTGCTGCTCCGGTGTAATACTGCAAAAGGACACCACGTATTTCAAACACTGTAAAGATAGTTGCATTCCTTACTTTTTCATCAAGATAGAACCGAGCTTGTACTTAATGGCATTACACAGCATGTCGAACTTTTGACCATCCATTTGATTTTCCATCTTTTCCTAGTTTCCACGATGTTTCCTTGATTAACACTCACATTGTATAGTATCCTTTAGACATCCCTCTGATCCTCTCTTTCTGTTTGTTTGAGTGGTTTTTGTATTAAGAAATGGACGTTTGCTCTTCTGTCAACTCGGATTCCATTCCAATATCTTAATATGTCTGCCCTGAGTTAAGATCATTTTCATTTGCTTAAAACAAATGGACAATGCCATTTGGTGAGAGATAGATACAAAAAAATATGTAGTGGGTCCCCCCACTTAGTGGAATCCACCACTATTAATTATTTTCAAACTTCTTTGTATCTTTATCTCTCCAAATGGAAAAAATGGAGAGACTAGTAAATGGAGAAGATCTTAACTCGTCTGCCCTGTTGCACTTTTGAATGTCAATATTTATTGCTTGATTGCCGATGATAAATCAATTTTTGTAACTTGGTAGGCACGTTGTGTGCTAACTAATGCACCGTAGCATGATTGATTGTTTGAATGTCAATATTTATTGCTTGATTACCGCTGAAAAATAAATCTATTTAATATAAAGTGGCTTTTCAACACACCGTTCACGCACAGGGTTATGGTCCCGGAGCATGCACAATGCCGGTGACCCAACAATTTATTTAAGATATATACTCTAATACCATCTTATAATTTGGACATACGATCTAACTCAATTTGACAAAATGTGTTTGCAAAATGAGGACCATCCAATGTGGGATCAACACACCCCCTTATAACCACTGAAGGTAGACCAAAGCTTTACAACAGTAGCTATTGAGTTTTCATCTATACATCATTCTTTTCCTCTATTTCCGGTTTCCAAGCGATTATTTATTGTATGTACACTGAATTATTAACAGTCTTACATTACTTGCTGAAGATTATATTATCAACAGCATATGTTGAAGCTGACATTAACTATGATAAATAGGCATGTTTCCTAATATCCACTACATAATCATTGGTCATGGAAAAGCTATTGATAGGCTCTCTGACCCACTTTTCTGTCAGAACATGCTTTTGGATGAATTAATTTGGACTTTTTATCTATCATTCACTAGAATTTACTAGTTCGTTAAAATTTTATTCTGTTTGTAAACCAATCAAAACAATAGTTGCATTCACAAAATGTATGTTCCAATATGAAAACATGTTATCATTTCATTTCTTTTCGGTTACCGACATTCATCAATCTTATACTTTTGAAATTTGATGCATGTTAAGAAAGTCACACTCTTCTCTTTCTCTACTATTGTTGGAACATTGGTGTGAAGTTGGAAGGAAATTGAAAGATTAAACACCAAGTAATAAGACTTTGAGCTAGTGTGATGTGAATTGAAAAAATAGAGAGTGGGGGTCCCACATAAAATAAAACACACACATTAGTAGTGTTTAAATTGTGGTATTTAATTTTAAATACTTGATAATGATAAAAATAATAGTAATTATTATTTTTATTCATAGATATCACTTCCCATAATTTTAGTTTATGTTGGTTGTGATAAGGTTTGAGAATTCAACTGAACTTCCTATTTTTCCTTCATTCATATCCAATGAGTTTGTTTCCTCCACCTTTGTGGATTTGTTTCTTTTTGATCTTATCCACAAGTATTGTTGAACTGATTAGTGGTTAAGTTTCTTTTTGATCTTATCCATTAGAGTAACTGTTGCCGCAATTTTAGCTAAACAGTTACAAAATCTCTATATAAATAGAGGACTCCACTCAGTTCAAAAAACACACCAAAGAGTTCTATCACTACAAGAAAAAGCGCAATTAGCCAGGGTCTTATGCCAGGAGCATGAACTCCTGGGAAATTTGCCAGGAGTAGACCCACGAAAACCCCTGGGAAATTTGACAGGGCCTACACCCTGGCATAAGCCCTCGTTTTTTTCATGGAGGGAATCTGAAATTCAAAATTCAACTAATCTGTCAGCTTGTGCCAGGGAAAATCCGAGGGCTTGCCCCTCGCAAAACGCAAAAGCAGATTCCGAAGTGACACAAGCCTGACCAAAGCCTGCAAGCAGCCTGCAAATTGTACCGTTGGCATTTTCCCAGGAGCATTCCCTCGCAAATGCCCTGGCTTTGCGCGTATAAAGCTGCTTCGCAGACTGCCACCGTCTGCTGCGCGTTTGACTGCTTGGTTTTGTGCAATGCGAGGGGCGCCCCTCGCAAAAGCCCTGGGACGGTCTAGTGGATATTTAAGTCCGTGCCTCCTCTTTCTCCCCTTCTTCTCAGACGCAAAACCCCATCATATTTCTCATTTCTTCTTTCTCTCTACAGCATTCTTCTTCTACTTCTCTAATTTTGTGGTAACAACTTCCTTCACTTATTTATATTATTTTTACAATAATTATTTTACTTATTTATTTACTTGTTTTGTTTGTTGTTTTCTTAGTTTGTTCAATCTCATTTGGCAAAGCTATTTTCTGCCTCCTGTGAAGCTTGCTCGGATCTGTTTGTTGCTGCTCTTGTACAAGTTAGTATATTTTTTTCTAAATATTTTCTAATGTCATGCATGCTGCTCAAGAACAATATAATTGTGTTGTGTGTTAATTAATGCATGCTGCTCACTTATTTGGATCTGTTATATATAATTTTGTTGGAGTAATGATGTTAATTAATGGATAAATAAATTAGTGTATGTATAATTTTCGAATTTTTAAAATAATAATGTGTTATATTACGAATTTTTGTTTTTTAGAATAATAATGTTGTTATATTTCGAATTTTTTTTATGGAATGTATAAATTTATTTTTTTTAGTGTATGTGTATTGCATGTTGAATATGTTTTTTTTAGGGATTATATATTGTTATTTAAATATAGAATATAAGTGTAGTATGTATGTTGTTGTGTTTAATAAGTATGTATGTTTGTTGTGTTTATGATATTAATTAATGCCTGAATTGTATGTATAAATTTTTGGATCTGTTATATATAATTTTTTTGGAATAATGATGTTAATTAATGGATAAATAAATTAGTGTATGTATAATTTTCGAATTTTTAAAATAATAATGTGTTATATTACGAATTTTTGTTTTTTAGAATAATAATGTTGTTATATTTCGAATTTTTTTTATGGAATGTATAAATTTATTTTTTTTAGTGTATGTGTATTGTATGTTTAATATGTTTTTTTTAGGGATTATTATTATTTATATATAGAATATAAGTGTAGTATGTATGTTGTTGTGTTTAATAAGTATGTATGTTTGTTGTGTTTATGATTTTTTTTTTTTCAAGATCTCTTGAATATATGTTTTTTTTGTCTATATCTCTTGATTAAATATAGTCTTATATTAGGTTGTTTTTTAATAATTAAATTTGGTTCCCCTAATTGTGTATACTGTTTTTTGTTAATTTAAAACCATGCATATTTTTTTAAGTTAAATCAGCGAAAATTGTTGTTTATTCAAATTTTAATTGTTTTTCAAATTATTAAAACTGTATTTTTTTAAGTTAAATTAGAGAAATTTTTTCCAAATATTAAAACTGTTTTTATATTTTTTAAAATTTTAAAATGTTTGTTTTTAAGTGTAATAAATTATAATAATGTTGTTGAAATAATTTTGTTTTTTTAACTACAAAACTATTTTTTCTTAATTATTAAAAGGAAGTAAAACTGTTTTTTTATCTAAAACAAATTATAATAATAATGTTTTTGATATGAAATTGTTTTTTATAAGTAATTGAAATAAATGTGGAATAATTTTTTAAGTTAGTATTAAAATCTTTCGCGCGTAAAAAATTTTCTTTATTAAAAACAGCTTCGCGCGTAAATTAATTTCACGAGATTTTTTTTAGTTTGTAAAAAAAAAATTGCGCGTAAAAAAACAGTATACACAATATAGTAATTATAGGTTAGTTAGATAAATAAATTTTTTGACTCGTTACGTGATCGACTATTTAGTCTTGTTGATTGAACTTATAATTTTTTGCGTTAGTACGTAGCGATACTAACACAAAAAATTACTAATCGTGAAATATGTCAACGTTATAGTTAAACGTGCAAAAGATGGAGTATTATCAGCATTATCGTAGTTGGATGTATGACAGAACGTTACCGGGAAGAAGAGGATTAAAACCCCATTTTGTGGAAGGAGTTCAAGGATTTATTTCATGGGCATGGGTACAACAAGTTTGTAAAGATGAGGGAGGGATAAGATGTCCGTGTGTTAAATGTACGTGTAGATATATAAAGAGTGACCCTAGAGAAGTCAAGAAACACTTGGATAGAGTTGGATTTATGCCTGATTATTGGGTTTGGGTTTATAACGGTGAAAAGTTTCATAATTTCGGGCAAGGAGTCAATGCACAAGCTTCAAGTAGTGGAACAAATGTGGAATACAATGAACAATTCAACGATGAACAATTCAACATGATGGATGATATGGTCGCTGATGCTTTAGGTGTGGAACTGTCTTACGCTGATGATGTTGAAGATGAACAAGGCGAACAACTCCCAAATGAGAAAGCACAGAGATTTTACCAATTGTTGAGTGAATGTAATGCCCCATTGTTTGAAGGGTCTTCGGAATCAAAGTTATCTATGTGTGTGAGACTTTTAGCTCATAAGTCAAATTATAGTGTTGCTGATAAAGGCGTGGATGATGTTACGAAGATGTTGTTGGATGCGACTCCATTTAAAGATAATTTGCCAGCAAGTTATTATGATGCTGAGAGGTTGGTGATGAAGTTGGGATTAAAAGTTAAAAGGATTGATTGTTGCATAAACGCCTGCATGTTGTTTTATGACAATGAATTTGGGGTAAGTGACGGAGCATTGGAGGAATGCAAATTTTGTGGAAGTCCACGGTATCGTGTGGGTAGGCGAGGGAGAATTCCGAATAAGTCAATGTTTTATTTGCCCATAATACCAAGATTACAAAGGTTGTTTGCATCGATGAAAACTGCTAGTCAAATGACGTGGCATCATTCAAATAAAATTCCCGGAGTCTTGCGACATCCTTCTGATGGTGAAGCGTGGAAACACTTTGATCAAGTATATCCTGATTTCGCAGCAGATCCGCGAAACGTAAGACTAGGATTGTGCTCTGATGGTTTCACTCCGTATATCCAAGCATCAGCAAAACCATACTCTTGTTGGCCGATCGTTGTAACCCCCTATAATCTCCCTCCCGAGATGTGCATGACAAAGCCCTACATGTTTTTGGCGTGTGTTGTTCCGGGGCCAGATAACCCTAAAGCAGGCATAGATGTGTTTCTACAACCTTTAATTGATGATTTGAAGAGGTTGTGGATTGGAGAATGGACTTACAATATTTCAACCAAAAAAAATTTCTAATGAGAGCATCTTTGATGTGGACAATTAACGATTTTCCAGCGTATGGCATGTTGTCTGGTTGGAGCACTCATGGGAGATTTGCTTGTCCACATTGTATGGAAAATACAAAGGCATTTACTTTGAAAAATGGAGGGAAAAGTTCGTGGTTTGACTCTCATCGTAGGTTTTTGCCTCATAATCACCCGTTTAGAAGAAGTAAGAATGGCTTCTTGAAGGATAAGAGAGTATTAGATGCCCCGCCCCCTAAGATTACATCAGAAGAAGTTTGGACAAGAGTTTGTGATTATCCAAAAGTCACTGATTTTGGCCAAACTATCCCAATACCAGGATACGGAGTTGACCACAACTGGACTAAACAAAGTATATTTTGGGACCTCCCATATTGGAAAGATAACTTGCTCAGACATAATCTTGATGTAATGCACATTGAGAAGAATTTTTTTGACAACATCTTTAACACAGTGATGGATGTCAAAGGAAAAACGAAAGATAATGAGAAAGCCAGGAAAGATTTAGAATTGTATTGTAAAAGAAGGGACTTGGAGTTAAAACCTCAACCGAATGGAAAGTTGTTGAAACCCAAGGCAATCTACACTCTAACTTCCGAAGAAGCAAAATCAGTTTGTCAGTGGTTGAAGGATTTGAGAATGCCTGATGGATATTCTTCTAACTTGGGCAGGTGTGCCGATGTTAAAACTGGAAGGTTACATGGGATGAAAAGTCATGATTGTCATGTTTTCATGGAGAACTTAATCCCAAGTGCGTTTAGTTCACTACCCACCCATGTGTTAAATCCACTCACTGAGATTAGTCAATTTTTTAAAAATATGTGTGCTTCAACTTTGAGAGTCGATGAACTTGATAAATTGGACAAGATAATTCCAATCATACTCTGTCAGCTGGAGCAAATTTTTCCCCCTGGTTTTTTTGACTCTATGGAACATCTTCCGGTTCATCTGGCATATGAGGCTAAGCTTGGCGGGCCTGTTCAATATAGGTGGATGTACCCGTTTGAAAGATTTATGGGTGACTCAAAACGAGCAGTTAAAAATAGGGCTAAAGTTGAAGGATCAATATGTGCTGTTTACATTCACAAGGAAACCTCATACTTTCTCAGTCATTACTTCATCGACCGTGTGCTTATTCCAACTACTACAAGAAATGATGTTGCTGTTGAAAATGAAAGGGATCCGTCGACCTTATCAGTTTTCAATCTACCTGGTCGTCCCTCTGGCAAGGCGAGTGAACATTGGATGGTAGATCAGAAAGAGTATCGATCAGCTCATGTTCATGTGTTGATTAATTGCGCAGAGGTTAAACCATACCTTGAGTAAGTAAAACAAAACTATTACTTTTTACTAGGACATTAAGTTAAAACACATCTAACTTTGACTTAAATTTTGGTGTAGGGAATTTAAGACCTTTTATGAAGAATTTGGTGATGATTCGCCTGGTTATATTCATGAATATTTTCCCGGTTGGTTTAAACAACAAGTATACAATGCCGAGCCAACCGAAGAAATCATTCGTTTAAGAGGTTTATCTCAAGGTCCTTTACAATGTGCCACTGAATATCATACATACTTCGTGAATGGATATAAATTTCATACTCATTCATGGAGTGAGGGGAAGAAGACATATAACAGTGGTGTATACGTAAAAGGAGTTACGGATGGAGGTGAAGATGACTTCTATGGCGTGATCAAACACGTTTACGAGTTGTTTTACAGTCAGGATAAAGTGGTGTTGTTTTATTGTGACTGGTTTGATCCGTCACCTAGATGGACAAAAATGAACAAAATAAGCAACAATGTTGACATTCGTGTGGACAAAAAATATAATGTTTATGACCCGTTTATCATGGCTCATAACGTTAGGCAAGTGTACTATGTTCCTTATCCCCCAACACAACCACGCAAACGAGGATGGTCAGTTGCAATCAAAACAAAGCCAAGGGGTCGCATTGAGACTGAAGAATCAATTGATGAAGTTGAACAAATTGATGAAATTTCACATGTTAATGAGATAATTGAAGTTGAGCAAGTTACAGGTTGGCGTGATGCACAAGTTGAAGGGGATCATGTTGATCCTGCTGTTTTGTTGACTCCTAATGAAGATGAAAATGATGAGGATGATGTTGATTCTGAAGAGAACAATATTGATGAAGGGGATCATGATGAAAGTGTTTTTGGATTATAATTGATGTATTGTTGTATTGTTATAATCGATGTACTGTGCTAATTGTAATGATTTTAATTTCAAAATGGATGAATATGTTGTTTATTTGTGTTAATTAGTGTTATGATGATTTATTGTTTACATTATGGTTTTTTTGTTATTGATAAATAGTCAGCCATGCCTCCAAGGATTGAGGATCAGAGCAAGAGTAAAGCCCGCAGGAGGCGGTATGTCACTCAAGTTGTGGACCCAGCCACACAAGCCCGATTAACCCCAATGCCTCCCACACCTGCTGCATCTTCTAGCCAGGGATCGACTGGGTCCTCCCAGGCTAGTGTAGCTGCTCCTCCTATAGCTCCAGCTTTCTCGACTCCAGCTTTCTCGACATCTCCTTACCTTTTCCCTCAGGGACCTCCAGGATATCATTTTGGGTCTTCACCTTCCTTTCCCTACCCTGGGGGCTATCCCTTCCCGTATCCCACCACAATCCCACCACAAACCCAACTCCAAATCCAACCACAACAAATAAACCCACCACAACCCCAGCAAAACCCACCACAACCCGAGCAAGAAAATGTGGTCGAAGAGGATGGTGCAGGCCAGATGGATGGTGGTGGAGAGGTGGTGCAGGCCGTTGATGAGCCAGAAGTTTATCCCATGGATAATCGGAATCGCTTTATCTTAAAGCCTAGTGGGAACTCGTAAGTATTATCATAATTCGTACATAGTTCAATTTTAATAATTTTATGATTATTTTAAGTTTGATTATGAGTTTTTATTGTTTCAGCTTTTTGCCTTGCAAACCCGCGGCGGAAGCTATCAAGAATATCATTCACAATTGTTATAATAAATTGTGGAAGACTTATGGTGATGTGGATGATGATGAGAAAGAGCGCTGGTTTAATCTCTTTCAGGTTAGTTTAAATATATACCATAATTTGTAATTTCATTTATATGCACATTTGTTATAGTATCCTAATTTTCTTTAATATGTTAACAAAAATGCAGGCTAAGTGTACTTGGGATGCCAGGTACTATGAAACAATGCGGCGTAATTTCCATATAAGAGCTGCTGCGCGTCTTTCAGATATGCTTCGAAACGCCCGTGTTCGTTATGAGGAGAAAAAAAAGCGGCCACATTGGATCGGGAGGGAGTTGATGAGCCAGTTGGTTGACTATTGGGCAACTGAGGAGTTCAAGTCAAAGTCTGAGAAAGCAAAGAAGAATCGGGCGTCGGAAAAGGGGGGGTGCATTCACACCGGTGGCTGCATAAGCAATGGAGAGCATGCTGAACGTTTGGTAAAAATAATAAACCTTTAAATATTTAAATTTGATTGTATTAAATCATTTTATTTATATTAATAATTTTATTTCTTGTGAAAAATAGGCCAGGAGGCTTGGGAGAGAGCCGTTTATTAACGAGCTTCACAACGAGACACACAGACATAAATCCGGCCAATTTTGCGATGAGCGTGCTAGGAAAGTTCAGGTAATATTTAATAAGTATATCGTAATTATTCGCGTTACATTTTATTATGTTTTAAACACTAATTGTTATTTGTGATTAACTATTTTGTTGTTATTTATGCAGGAGGAGTATGATCGCCAGCTTGCTGAGGCTCTTTCTCAAGGGTCGACAGTTAATCATGGTTTGAGCCTCCGAACCTGGACCAAAGTTGCTGGCGATAAAACTAAAGGAAAGTTATATGGCGCCGGTAACTTAGCCGCTAACTACCGCAAGGGTGTTGCAGCATCCCTCAGACTCACCCTGAATCATGGTGAAGGATCCTCCCACCAGCCTGAGCTGACCCCTGAGATGCGTGAGCTTATTCAAAGGTTGACACAAGAGCAGCTCACGCAACAAATGGCGAGTCACCAGGCTGTTGTGCAAGATTTGCTTGAAAGACAACGATCATATGAGGAGCAACTGGCCCAATTTAGGCAAGCACGAGCTGGGAGTTCTACAGGTGAGCAAATGCAAGTGCAAGACCCCGCCCACACAAGAGCGCCGATTATTAATGACAATGACGACCCGTATCAAATTTATGGTGAAGATGAGGAGGTGGAGACCGAGGATGATGAATGAAGGTGGATCCCGTTCATGTGCTTCTATTTATTGCGTTTTTATTTATTTTTCTGTTTTGTAATATTTGGGGAAGTTTCCTATGCTTCCCAGTACAATTTCTACTTATGGTCTGTACTATTATTCCGTACAATTTAAATTTCTTGCTGCGTGACCTAATATTTTATGTGTGCTATTACGTTAATTTGGTATTTTTAAATCTTTTTTAAAACACTTAATTATAAAAACCAATATAAAAACATTTTTTAAAATAATCTTAAAATAATTTTTTTAAATAATTTTTTTTAATTTAAAACAATTAAAACATTTTTTAAATTTATTTTAATATAGTTTATTTATTTTGATTTTTTAAATAATTTAAAATATTTAATATTTTTTTAATTTCCCCCCCCCCTTTTCCCTTCCTTTCCTCCTTCTTTTTTCTTTCTTTTTTCTTTTTCCCTCCTTTCCCACTCCTTTTTTCCCTCCTTTTTTTCCTTTCCGCCGCCCCCTTTCCCCTTCCTTTCCTCTTCTTTTCTCTTTCTTTTTCCTTTTTACCCTCCTTGCCACTCCTTTTTAAATAATTTTTATAATTTAACAATTTAATAAAAAAACAACTACAATTAATAATATATAAAATAAAAATCATTTTTTAAAATTTTTAATAATTCAATTAATAATTATAAAATTTAAATTAAAAAAAAAATAACATCGTTTTTTAAAAATAATTTTAATAATTATAATTAATAATTATAAAATTTCAATTAAAAAAAAACAACTAAAATCGTTTTTTAAAATAATTTTAATAATTATAATTAATTGTTTTTAATTTTAAATTAATTTAAATTAAAAAAACAATTAAAACATTTTTTTTAAAAAAAAAACGTGATGCAATTTCCCAGGGGTAACCCCTGGCAAAACTCCTGTCACTATTTGGTCAGACGATGTGACATGTGACAGTCTTTACAGTGTGACAGAAAAGGGGACAGTTGAGTCAGACATTTTGCCAGGGGCGTAGCCAGGAGAAATGCCAGGAAACATGCCAGGGAAATTGCCAGGGGTAGGCCCTCGCAATTTGCCAGGAGCTAAATCCCTGGCAAATTGCATTTGCGATGAGCGTTTTTGCGAGGGATGCTGCCCCACGCAAAAGCCCTGGCAAATTGCTTTTTGCCAGGGAATTTCGCTTTTTCCCAGGGATTTTGCCCCTGGCAAATTTCCAGATTCCTTGTAGTGTATTGAGTTGTCGAAAACTCTTTCTCTCTTCTCCCTCCAGCTTGTGTTAACGAGCTATTCTTCTCCTTATCTCATTTTTCTGTCCCTTCGGATTTAAGAGTGTTCTTAAGACCTTAGTCCCTATTCGGTATAATGTCCCTTCGGAATTAAGAAAGGTCTTAAAACATAGTCCCTTCGATAATATATGTCCCTTCGGAATAAAGAGTACTTTTAAGATCATAGTCCCTTTTGAAATAATAATGTCCCGTCGAAATTAAGAATGATCTTAACGGTATATATAAATATTCTTTCGATATTTTTCTATTTTTGGAGAAGTTAAAAAGTTAGAATGGTGGTATCACCATATTTGAGTGGTCGTAGTACCATATTGACATTTTGGAGAACTTAAAGGTTAGAATGATGATAACACCATATTTGAGTGGTCTTAACACCATAATAGAGTGGTCACAGTACCATATTAGAAAGTGGTTTCAGTATTAAAGAATGGTCTTAGTACCATATTGGAGGTGTAAATCTCGAACGGTTTTCTACAGTGCAGTAGTTAACCGCACAGTTGTAGCTGAGCTTGTTTTATCCTGGAGGCGGCGTGGTTGATAGTTTGCCTTGCACAATTTTGGGCAGTGCCACGAAACGTCTTAAAGAGAGCGACCTGGTCGTGACTCAACCTAGTAACAACTTCGGTAGATATTCTATTTCAAAATAGAACTTGGAAATCCAAATACAACAGTTTGGAAATCCAAAAACAACAACTTTGTTTCAATATTTGTTATGGATTTTGTATGAAATCACTACTCACTAATAAGTTTGTGGTTATTATTCTATTTGTCAGGAGTTATTCTCAATTCACGTACGATGCAGTGTCTCTATCTAAATACAAGGCCAACACTATATTGGTAAAGTTGTGTTACTTGGTGACTACATATTTTTATCTTTCTCAAATATAGAATGCATTAATTTTTGTTGGCATTTATCGAGGGTGCTACTAATTCATTTTACTTTCTCATAATAGAGGGATACTTAGGCTGTTAATTACTGAACGTTAATCATATTTTCTGCCTAAGATGTGTTATATTGATTAACAACTAATATGTTTTTTTTTCTAAGGAAACAACTATGTTGTGAAGTGTTAGTGAGTTAAATTCATAGCTATTCATGAAACACAATGATCTCTTCAAGATTACAAGTAATAAATATTTTGAATATCACAAACAAATTTCACATGTACCATAAATATTTTAATTGGAGAGATACATTCTCATTGTTTCCTTAAAATAAAATACAAGACATTTGCGCAACACGCATGTTAAAATCTGTACTATTTTATTTTTTGTGTTTTTAGCTAGAAAGCAACTTAATGATGAAAAGTGTTCGAATGAAAAAGATAACTTTTTATGTAACAAAAAAAATTAGATGTTGCATAGAATAATCGTATAATATTTTGAAAAGGAAGTACTCAAATACATTCAAATCACTTATATATAAATCCTATGCAGTCTGATAAACACTTTTGCAACCCTAAAATAGCTAACCCTAACCCTAATTTTTGGTTCTGAAAAAAATTTATGAAAAACAATTCCTGCTGAGAGTTGAACTCCAGACCAAGTTCTGGTAGATCACAACCATTACCACTAGATCACTAAAGTTTTTTGTGACTTATAGTTGCTTTCATTTTATTTATCTAGCACAAATGCGAGTTCACTTTAAGTCATTCTCACAACCCTGAATTCCAACATCATTTGAACACGAATTGAACGTCATTCACACACATCATGCGATTCAACTTCATTTTCACCGCCGCCGGTGACCCCAATAACAACATCCCGCCACCGTTGCAACTGCCACTTCAACAACACATGCCGCCGTAACTGCCACCGCCGGAAAATCACTTTCTCTCACTGATCCACACACATCACGCCGCCGCCGCAACTGCCACCTCACCAACAACTGACTGCCGTAAATGTCATTGCCGATAACTCGCTTTCTCTCACCGATTCACACCATCTTTCATCGAATTGACACAAAATTATGACCAATGTTGATATTGATTGTCTGAATTTTGTTAATTTCGAATCCTTGACATTAGGGTTTGAAAATTATTGATTTTGTTATGTGATTGTGTGAATTTTAGTTTTTTCTTCATTATTCTTTTTTTCATACTAAATGTTAAGTAGTGTTGCTCTAACCCTAATGATTAGCCCTACTTTTTAGTTATAAAAATTTATGAAAAAAACTTCGGATGGGGATCGAACCAAGTACCACATGCTTTTTAATTCACAACTCTTACCACCAAGGTACTGATGTTTTTTATGACATGTGATTGTTTCAATGTTGTGTATTCAACACAAATCTCGGGTCCTCTTTCTTTCAATCTCACAATTCCTAAATCATTTCTCACTCACTTTCATCTCTCTCACCATCTTGCAATTGAACCTAATAACCATAACACCACCCTTTTTGACGGACCTAATTAATTTTTATGAAAAAAAAATATGCAAGGAATTGAATCAGATAACACATGAAAATGTCATTTTTTTAAAAGTCACTAACGCCATTGCAATTCCTTTTTTGAAAGTAGTTCCTTTTCATTATTAGCGGTTCCTTTTTATTATTATTATTTTTTATTTCAATTACCACGTAACGTTCCTTTTTATTTTTTTTTCTTTCGGTTACTAAATAACAATTCCTTTTCCTTATTTTTTTCTTTCGATTAACAACTTTTGCGGTTAAGATCAATTTCTTGGTGCTAGCTTTTGTATATATTTTTTCTTTTGATTTGTCATTTTTATTGCAGTCCATCTATTATTTTTGTTACTTTTTGAGATAGTTTGATAACATAATACTGAATATAACTATAAAAGTAATAATATAGTCATTTGATAGTTATATATGAAGCTATACAAAACCCGTGCATCGCACGGGTTAGAGTCTAGTATTTATAAATAATTATATCCTGAATCAAAATGAGTTTTATTAAATATTAAAGAATGTGTATCATATAACAAATGTGATTAGATAAATGTACAGTACAAATAGAATGATCCCACATTTAAATGATGATTTGCTTCTAATTAACGGTCAACCATATATATGTACCAAATGTATGTGGCATCTCAAAATGAAGATTTACAGTATTGCTTAGTATTAGAGTACACCTAGCAAGTAGTTAGTAAGTGAATTAAGCTTGTATTAGATTAGTCATAACTAAACTCTTAGAGTTAGTTATGACAGCTGTAGCCAACTCTTAAGCTTACTGGCATGTGCCAGTTGTCACCACTAGCTACTATAAATGTTGTGGATTTGTAACAGAATTGCAATACTTAAGAAAATCAATGAAATTCAGTTTTACACTTTCTTCCAATTCTAACATGGTATCGCAAAGCTAGGTTTCATCCATGGCGAATCTATCAACACCACCACCACCACCACCACCTCCTCTGTCACCTACGGCGGCTCCGATTCAAACTTCACCGTTGCCATCAGTTGCGCCGTCATCTTCGCTCCATTTCTCTCTCAAAATCAGCGAAAAGCTTGATGAACAAAACTTTCATTTCTGGCGACAGCAAATCGAACCGTATATCAATGCTCATGATCTCACACACTTTGTAGTTTGTCCTGAAATTCCTGTGCAATTTCTCACTGATGAAGATCGCCGATCTGGAAAAGTGAATCCGGCGTATTCGTCGTGGCGTCTCCGAGATCAGATGCTTCTCTCGTGGTTGCAATCAACGTTAACGAAGGAGATTCTAGCACGCGTTCTTGGTGTGAATCATGCTTACGAGCTTTGGGACAAGTTGTTCGCTTACTTTCAGAAGCAAACACGAGCGAAAGCGCGTCATCTTCGCGTTGAGCTTCGTTCGTGTTCTCTTGAATCTTCCACAATCAAAGAATATCTCCTTCGCATATGCACCATTGTTGATTCTCTGGCTTCCATTGGAGATCCGGTTCCAATGAACCAACATATTAATGTTATTTTAGAGGGATTGCCTCAAGATTATGCTCATGTGGTTTCTGTTGTTGAAAGCAAGTTTGAGTTCATGGATATTGATGAAGTTGAAGCTCTTCTGCTTGCTCATGAATTATGTCTATATAAGTTTAAGAAGAAGATTATTTCAGATGCTGCATCTCTGAACCTCACTCATGCTCCTTCTTCACCGACTCAAGGTGAGTCTGACTCTTCTTCCCCTCAACCTGAACCTCCTGTCCTTCACCCTACTCCTCCCTACAATCCAGGCTTCCGAGGAGGACGTGGTGGTAGAAGTAGACGTGGGCGTGGAGGTAGAGGTGGACGTCTAGCTAATGTGCAATGTCAGGTGTGTTTCAAGTTTGGACGCTTAGCTTCAACCTGCTGGAATAGATTCAACCAAAGCTTCCAACCTCCAGTTTCTCAGCAATATCAAGGGTTTCCTCCTTCTAATGCAGAGCCATTTGGACCGTCTCATGGCTTTGGGAGCTATTCAGCTCCTTCCCCTGGCTATGGTTACTGGGCATGACAATAAAACCCATACCCGTGGGTACCCGCCCGAACCAAACCCAATTTGACGGGTTTTCCCCGCTTTGACTGGGTTTGGGTATGAGTTTGGGTTTTCCCCGATTTTAAAACACGGGTACGGGATGAGTAACGGGGATATAGGTACCCACCCCGAACCCATACCCAAACCCGTCCCGAATGTAGAAAATCAATTTATTACCCCTTTTATTTAAATAGAAATTCAAACCCTTAAACATTTCACTCACACAGTCAGAGTCTCAGTCTTTCAGACGACACTCACTTATCATAGTTCTCTTTTTTCT
Organism: Medicago ruthenica; assembly: GCA_018208015.1. NCBI lineage: Eukaryota > Viridiplantae > Streptophyta > Magnoliopsida > Fabales > Fabaceae > Medicago > Medicago ruthenica. The sequence goes on from CM031371.1 coordinate 44,734,750, forward strand.
CCTTCCATATCTCACACTCTCGGCCTCTCTCTTCTCCTTCAATATAGTCATTGATCGTCATCATCTCTTTGTTGGATAAATCATTACAACATTGCGCTCGGGGCCAAAAAATACTTTTATTTTTATTAAAAAAAATTATCCACTGCAGGGATGGGGATGAGGCGGGGATACCCGAACCCGTCGGGGACGGGGATGAGATTCGATTTTTCATCCCCGCTGGGTATGGGTAGGGTAACGGGTAAGTATATGAGAGTAGGGTATGGGGACGGGGAAGGTAAAATCCGTCCCCACCCTGCCCCATTGCCATGCCTACTTTTATAAACTATTCAAGTAGCATGTTAGTTTTCCTTAAAAAAAAGTAGCATGTTATTTATAGATATTTTTTCAATCAATTTTACCCTTATTATATTACTTAAACATTAAATATTTATCGACGAGTTCAACGGATAAATTTAACCAACATTGTAAATTCAACCCCTTAACAACAATAAATAAGTTCATCCATTATCATCCACAAACTCGTCGGGAAGAAGATTTAATATATAATTTCTTGGGCATCATAGAAGGTTTTAGAGGGGTGATGCATGCAGAGGATGTTTGGTGTTGGACTCCAGATGAGGGGGTATCTTCTCGGTTCGTTCTTTGTTGGAGGAGTTTTTGCTACTAGAGGGAGGCTTAAGTACTTTGAAGGAAGGGGTGTTTATTGGTTACTATCCTCCTTCACATACTTGGACTAGACCATAAGCTCAGCAACACATACCAACTGCTTATCCTCCTCAGGCTAGTGCTTTTCTCACCAACTCTTCAACTTCTGGTTCTAATTCCTGGTTTCCAGATTCAGGAGCATCTTTTCATGTAACTGGAGATGCACGCAACATTCAACAACTCACTCCTTTTGAAGGTCCTGACCAGATTTTCATTGGAAATGGTCAAGGTTTGCACATTCAAACCTCTGGTTCTAGTGTTTTTCCCTCTCCCACATAATCTCACACCAATTTTGTTCTTCACAATCTTTTACATGTTCCCACTATCACCAAAAATCTCATTAGTGTGAGTAAATTTGCCAAAGACAATGGAGTTTATTTTCAGTTTCATGCTAATGAGTGTCTTGTGAAATCTCAGGACACTGATGCTATTCTACTACGAGGCTCTGTTGGATCTGATGGACTCTATGAGTTTCCCAACATCTCTCTGTCCTCTGCTAAGTCCTTTGTTCATTCTTTTGCACCATCTGTTAATACCATGTATTCTTCAAATAATTCTGTAAATAGCATTCCTGTTTCTCATAATGCACATTACTTGTGGCATTTACGTCTAGGTCATCCAAATAATCATAATATAAAATTAGTCTTGAGTCATTGTAATATTTATACATCAAATAAAGACATTTCCTTATTTTGTGTTGCTTGTTGCGTGGGGAAATCTCATAGATTACATGCCACTGACTCACACACAGTTTACACTCATCCCCTTGAACTTGTGTTTTGTGGATGCCTTTTTCTCGGTTTACATGGATCTATTTGCTAAAATCCAAATCTGAAGCCCTTACTATTTTCAAGCAATTCAAGGCTATGGTTGAACTTCAATTTGGCTATCCTCTCAAGGTTCTTCAAACAGATTGGGGTGGTGAGTTTCGTCCTTTCACTACCTACCTCAAAGATTTAGGTGTAATTCATAGACTGATCTGTCCCCATACCCATCATTAAAATGGGGTAGTGGAATGTAAACACAGGCATATTGTGGAGCTTGGTTTAACTTTACTTAGTCAAGCATCTCTTCCTCTAACCTACTAGGATTATGCATTTCTGACCGCAGTCTACCTGATCAATAGACTACCTACATCCTCCTTGAGGTTTCAGATACCTTACACAGTTCTGTTCCAACAAAATCCTAATTATAATTTTCTGAAAGTGTTTGGATGTGCCTGTTTCCCTTTGTGCGCCCTTATCACCCACACTAGCTTGATTTTAGATCTCAAGCGTGTCTCTTTTTGGGCTACTCTCCTTCACATAAAGGGTACATATGCTTATCTCCCACTGGCAGGCTATATATCTATAAGGATGTACTGTTCAATGAAGATAAATTTCCATATCCCACATTATTTGCTAAACAGCCTTCTAAATCTATACCTTCAACCATCATTAGCTTACCACCTCTTCCTAGCTTGATGTCCTCACCATCAATCACACCCATCAGTCCTGCTACATTATCTCATTCCCCTCAGATGGAACCTTCACCTTTTGTGCCTCATCACTCTCCCTCTTTACCTACTTTACCCCAGACTGAAACTTCCTTCTATGCTAGCCCAGACAGCACTGGCTCCTCCTCTTCCTTTGACACTTCCCCACCTCTCCCTGCCAATGCAAAACTTTTACCACACAAGCTCACTAATGATCATCCTATGAAGACTAGAGCAAAGTATGGTTTTGTGCAGCCCATAGTATATCCTACTTTGTTACTCACTCATTGTGAACCCAAAACAACCAAGCAAGCTCTATCTGACCCTCAGTGGCACACAACTATGCAGGCAGAATTTGATGCCTTGCAAAGAAACAACACTTGGGACTTAGTCTCTCTCCCAGCTAACATAACTTCCATAGGATGCAAATGGGTGTTCCGGGTAAAGGAAAATGCTGATGGCTCTGTCAATAGGTTCAAAACACGTTTGGTAGCCAAAGGTTTCCATCAACTGCAAGACTTTGACTTCAATGAGACATTCTCCCCTGTTATTAAATCTGTCACCATCAGACTCATTCTTTCTCTTGCTATTTCTTACAACTGGACAATTCAACAGCTTGATGTAAATAACGCCTTTTTAAATGGCAACTTAGATGAAGAAGTGTACATGCCACAACCACAAGGCTTTGAAGCCTCTGATACTTCTTTTGTTTGTAAGCTTAACAAGGCTTTCTATGGCCTCAAGCAGGCACCTAGACAATGGTTTGAGAGACTCAAAACCACCTTACTTTCTTTGGGCTTCAAGGACAGTAAATGTGATCCCTCCCTCTTCAGCTTTGCTCATCGCAAACAAATTATGTATCTTTTGGTGTATGTTGATGATATTATCATCACTGGGAGTTCCACTGAACTGGTGTTGAACCTAATCTCCAAGCTCAATGCTACCTTTTCTCTTAAACACCTTGGTAATCTTGATTATTTCCTTGGAATTGAAGTTAAGAAGCAGTCTAATGGAACACTTCTACTCACTCAAAGCAAATACCTCAGAGACTTATTGACCAGGACTAATATGTTGGAATTTAATTCCATCTCTACACATATGCAGTCAGGGATTAAATTGACTAGAGTTGGTTCTGATACCTTTTCTGACCCCTCTTTGTTCAGATCTGTTGTTGGTACTCTGCAGTATGCAACTATTACTCGTCTTGAAATTTCTTTTGCTGTCAATAAAGTTTGTCAGTTCATGTCCAATCCCTTGGATTCTCATTGGGTGGCAGTCAAGCGTATCCTATGTTATCTCAAGGGCACCTTGCATCTTGGCATGTGCTTCTATCCCACAAATATTCATAAACCTATGTCTCTCACAACCTTTTGTGATGCTGACTGGGCTGCTGACCCAGATGACCGACGTTCCACTTCTGGTGCTGCTGTCTACTTTGGCGCCAACCTTGTTTCTTGGTGGTCATGCAAGCAACCAGTTGTTGCCAGATCAAGCACTGAGGCAGAATGTTGTAGCCTGGCCCATACCACTGCTGAACTTCTTTGGTTGCAGACACTTCTAACTGAACTCAGTATACCATTTACTCCTCCCACTATTTTTTGTGATAACCAGAGTGCTGTTCTAGCACACAATCATGTGCTTCACGCTCGCACAAAGCACATGGAAATTGATCTCTTTTTTGTCCAAGAAAGAGTGCTGGCTAAACAACTTACTGTGCAGCATATTCCAGGTGATGACCAATGGGCTGATATACTCACCAAGCAAGTCTCCGCTGCCAAGTTTCTCTCCTTACGACCAAGCTCAATGTGACTGCAACTCCTATAGATCAACAACCCACATGAGCTTGTGGGGGGGGGGGGGGGGGGGTATATTAGAGTACACCTAGCAAGTAGTTAGTAAGTGAATTAAGCTTGTATTAGATTAGTCATAACTAAACTCTTAGAGTTAGTTATGACAGCTGTTGCCAGCTCTTAAGCTTACTAGCATGTGCCAGTTACCTTTGAAAAGGAACCTGCAGTAGCAGGTCACCACTAGCTACTATAAATGCTGTGGATTGTAACAAAATTGCAATACTTAAGAAAATCAATGAATTTCAGTTTTACACTTTCTTCCAATTCTAATACTTAGATTACAAAAGATACCACCTTATCTATACGACATAGTCTTCAATATCTCTTCATAAAATTCAAAAACTCTAGTAGTGGTTTATCTGAGACAGGAATCAATTTCATAAGAAAAACCAATTGGCCAAGAAACCAACACCAAAACCAATACAAACAATCCATTGTCTCCAATTCAACTCAAATTGGATCCTCTTTGTATCAGCAAACTTCTTCAAAAACTTAACCATCACAACTTGAAGCACCAATGTTAAACCAATATTTCCCAAAAACAACTTGCTCTTACATATCCCTTAAAAAACATTCTTCTTCTCCAATTTCCTTGCATTAAACTCATTAAACAATTGACATAGAACAAATGTATAAAAATATGTCATTTACCTTTGATGTTATACCAAAAATAATATCACCTTTAAATTGAAGAGTTAACAAAATTAATATTTGGAACAAAGCTTGTCCATAATAAATTTGCATGAGTATCAATTACAAATTATAAAAAAATCTAATGTCGGACCAGATGCTTGGATAATATCAGTTACAAATTATGTTGGTTCTTCTGGAGTGTTGAGCTTTCGTTCCAATTTTGGGTCATTGAACGGTAGTTAATTACCGTTCGTGAGCGAACTACAATTAACCCCCGTTCGGAAGGAAACTGTAGTGAATTACTGTTTGGGGTATTTTCGTCAGTTTGAGGTTATTGTGAGCATATACTAGATGCTTAAAGATCAATTTTCGAAACCAAATATGATCAGTTGATCTGAATGAGAAATCAGAGTAAAAAGGAAGCTTCATAAATCTATTCCAAGACCACTAAATGTATTAGGAAACTAAAATCATAAAATAACTATTTGAAAGTTTGGCTAAAAGAGTTAGAAAGTTTTCTTTAGAAAGCTCTCGTCAAATATTTTCATTAGAAAAACCACTACGTTAGAAAGCTTAAATATTCAATTCAACAGAAAGGCTTTGAACAAGTAACTAATCATTCTTTTGTATTAATTATTTTCAAATCATGTCTAATAACATAGAATATTTGTGTGAACTTCTTGCCCTTATTCTAAATACTAATATATCTCAATACATTTCTCAAAATCATTTAGTCGCTGTTAGTTTTTGACACAAATAGCTTGAAAAATATTGTAAAGTAAAGGTTTTGTAATAACCTACAGATGTAGTTTAAACTTCGATCTTTAGTAAAAGTATCACAAGTATCTTCCTTTCCCATTCAACCTCCAAAAGCTATAATTTGAAGGATTTCTTACACGTCTAAGTGATCTAGATAACTCAATAATGGCAGTCAGAGCCACGTCCTTAATTTGTGAGCTCCAACAGTCATTAATGGATTGAAGGACATGGAGAAAGCTCAAATTATCGAAAGCATGATTGAAGCCACAACAAATCCAATACCACAATTTGAAGGCAAAGTTAAGTTATCCATGACAGTTACAAAGTCAATGATGAAACAAAAGCAAATAGATTTTCAGGGTTGAAGAGATTGAAGATGGGTCACACAATTAGTAGTCAAGTAAGTTACTTGCCAATAGTTTTTTCACAAGCAAACAAAGCAAAATACAATTCGTGTAAGGTTGCCAAATGTAAGAGTTGCATTACAGTTGATGGTAAAACCATATTAACATGCATGCATATATACAAAATCGCAAAGATACTAAAAGTTTCAACACTTTTGATCACTATAACAACATATAAGCCATTTTCAAAACTTTCTTACACCTAAACATACATATAGGCTATTTTTCTCTGCATTACTTATAGCAGGATCCAAGCAATTACAGACTAAGTGATACACCAAAATAAAAGGAAAAGAAAGAAGTCATGTACATTTAGTATCTGATCTTCAATATTATATTTTGGTTTGGAGATCTTTGTTTCAATTTCGTGTGCCTTTCTTTCACCGTAGGTCATCCTTTCACGGTTCTACTGAGAATAAATCCCCTCAAGTGAGATTTTACATGAGAGCGAGAAGTAGGATCTCACTCCATTCAAGAAGAGACATAAAACTAGATGATGCTCCAACTGTGATATATTTAACGTTTCCCGCAAACCAAAATGACTGATACCACCACTAGAAACAACCTGCTTCAGCTGCACCACAAAGGTTCTTCCTTCACTCACTTATAATTTCAATTTAAATCCTTGAGACAAGAAGTCATCCCTGCAAAAAAAAAATACATGCATCAAGTGATTATTCCACCAAAAAGTTTTCTGTTAGTTCAAAATGATCAATATGTAAAATCAGAACAAGCAATTGCTGAGATTCGCACGGGAACATAGACTTTTAATTTGAAAGAAGGGTTTGAAAACATATTTATTCCGACTCGGAAGAGGAAATACATTGGAGTACCGATGTGTACCATGCATCCGAATTTTTCTATAATCATACGAGGTAAGCTCATTAATATGACAAATGAATGGAGATAAATTATTTTTTTGAAATGAATTATACATAGATTTGGAGTAATTTCATTGCAGGCAAATTTTTACACAACAATGTTCTTATCCACATAGATACCATGACAGGGTCGAACATTTCAAAATAAGCTTGACATCGTAGTGAGGATCTCAACTAATGAAGGGAAAAAAGACCAACTCATACCAATATTATTTACTTAACCTACATTTAAAGTAAAGGAATCCTGCAAATCCTTTTGTCTAACTTAATATTTTTTCCTAGGGTTGAGTTTAGCCAGTCACAAGGTCAACTCATAAACCGACACATATCATACGTTGTCGTTGTCTTTTGAAATCCAGCATACACACACTGTCAAATACATATACATAAACAAAGGTAGAGACTTCAAAATAATTAGAGAATCGTTGTCCTATAATAAGAAATCAATTTACCTTTAAAATAGAGTTTAACTGCATATATCATATGATGGGTCCATTGAACTAATATTAAGTTATACATAACAAAAACTCAAAAAACTCAGAAAATCAATGAGAAGTACCTTCTCTTGCTTGTACGATTCTCCTTCCTAGGGCAGGAAGGTGGTACAAAACTTCCAACACAAATCATAGCTTCATTAAAATTAGGAATTCCTTCAACATAATTAACATGTTCACTCTTGAAATCATACCAAAACAGCTTCTCACAATCTACTTTCAATATAACCATACTTCCACCTTTTGAATAACCCAAAGTCCGCAAATATTCCAACAGTAAAGTGAAACGCGATTTAACCAAGTTAAAATGTTTACACCAACTATCTCTCCATCCGTATTCTTTCATCACCCAAACATCAATTTTAGTGGTTTGATAATTCACAATCAAACAAAGACACCCTCCCAGGACCGCAACATCAATTTCAAAACTCTCACTATTAACTTCTTCACCTATTTCAGGAAGAGGAACCTCATTGAAAATCTCGAGGGTTAGGTTAAATGTGACAATAAAACAAGATTGTAACCAATCAAGTTTCTTCGTCATTATCCAATGAAGAGAACTCTCAACAAAAACTCCCATGGTTCGAGGATAGTAAAGAGAGTACGACATACTAGAAAGTACTTTCCACGAGTTCATTTTCGAGCTGAAGAGTGTAACATGTGAATCATGAGGGCGGTGGTGTAGTTTGACGAAACAAGATATTCTGAGAAGTTTGTAATTGTCGGTTAATGGATCAAAACCGAAGCAGTGGATGTAGTTAGATTCAGAACGAGCAGGAGTATGAATAGGGAGATTAGGGATAATGTAATGTTTACGGATGTTAGGGTTCCAAAAAGCAATTTCGCCATCGGAGAAGATGCAAAGAAGGCCGTTACATCAAAGATTGCGGAGTTTTGACATAAACGCATCCCATACACACACAATCTAAAAGCCGTGTTTGATAAGCTAAAATGATAGTAGTTGTTGTAGCTACCTGGCTGGCTCGAATTCCAAGATAGAAACTGAATTAACAGTGAAAATTCGATTCATGATCTTTGGCGCTGGGAAAGATCATCGGACTCTGTTCAATTGGCCTCTGTGACAAACACTACTTACAACTTATACCATTTCAATAAGTCAAAGGAAGATAGAATTATAATAAATTATTATTCTTTCTATTATTCCACATTTTTAAATTACAAATATTATTGGATCGGATCAAACAAATAACAATAATAATATATAAACAACAACCAATAAGTTTTTAACACATCACTAATGTTAGATTAGATAGTAAAAGTGTTTGTCATTCTCTCTCCACCACTCTTCGTCTTCTTTCTTTTCCCAATTTCAACTTCCTCATCACATCACCATTTCACGTTTTCTGTACAATTTTTCCAGCTCTAACTTTTGAAATGAAGCCCTCTGCCTCCGCCGCTCAACTGGCCATAGACAGTGACAATCACCACTCCCAACCCTCCAAGTTGAGTCGGCCACACTCAACTCCCTTGCAGTAAACAGAACTAAACTAACCGCCAAATTCAACATTTCGCTCTCAGTCCAAAACCCTATCGACACTGCTCGAGTCTATTTCAACCAACTCTCCATCGAGCTCTTCCACAAAGACAAATCGTTTGATGAAGCTGTGGGAATCGATTAGGGATCGAAGTGATTTTGAGGTTGATCGGAATTGGAGGAGGGATTGTACCGGTAACAGGGAGAGGATTCCGGTGAGTATCTCCGGCATAAGATCAGCCATTGGAAGGAAGGAAGGAAGGTTCTAGCTAGGGTTTAGGGTTTTTCATTTCTTCCTTTATTTGTACTGTACCACCCAAATGCAGCCCATCTGTCATTCTTTTCTCGCCTTTCTTTGTTTTTAGGTGGTGGTGTATTTGATCAGAAAAATCGTTGATGATGATTAGTGAAATTGTTCTTGTGGGCATGATGTGTTTGATTTGTTACATTGTTCTTAAGAAAAAATATACTTAAAATTACTTAGGTTAAAGTGTATTTTTGGCCCCTAAGTTTTAAAATGTTGCGATTTTGGCCCCCTATTACAAAAAAGAAAAATTTGGCCCCCTAATAATTTGCTCCTTTGCAATAACAGTCCTTTTGCCTAATTTTGACTAAGTCAACGCTTGCATGACATGCCACATGTGTATTTTTGGAATTTTTAAAATTAAAAAAAGCAACATAATCATTTATTAAATTAAATAATTGAAAAAAGAAATTAAAAAAGAAAAAAACTCAGAAACCCGGAAATTGGAAAGAAATGAATGGGTTCAAGCGATTCAACCCAGAAACTCAAATCTTCTACGACACCCTGAATTAGAAAAAAAAAAAAATCAGATGCTCAAATCTCATCTTCAACTTCAACCAACAAATCCCCATTCCTAAATTCAACCCAGAAATTTATCTTTGATGAAGGAGAAACAAAGAATACATTAAAAACAAAACAAAAACATTGAAATATACCTAAACTAAGAGATCTGTGATGAAGCCATAGGATTTTCGATTCTTTACAACAACAAGAAACAAACAAATCTTCGATTCTTTGCACAACCCATGCCGAAGAGATTGATTTTTTTTTTCTTTTTTCCAGATTTTGTTTTGAATGAGGGATTGAAAAGGGTTAGGAATTACTTGTTTGAATGATTGATGTATTGAAGTTCGATTTGTTGTTGCTTGAGCAAACTTCGTATACTTCTGTTTTATTGTGTGGATCTTACTAATTTTGCAGAATTTGGTTTGAGGTAAAAGGTTCCCAACATTGGATATGGAAGGAAAGAAGAAGAAACATGGCTGAATTGCGGAAAGAAACATGGCCGAATATGGAAGGAGAGAAGAAGAAAACAAGGTGCAGTAGTTGTTGTGCTGCAATTGGGGTTGGATCATGGACAAAGAATCATGGAAAGAAGAAAGAATCACGTTTTTTTTTTCTTTTCCTTTTCTATTTTTTTAATTTTTTCTGATTTTTTTAATTTTTCAATTTCTTTTTTAATTTATTTAATTTAGAAAATGATTATGTGGTTTTTTAATTTTTTTAATTAAGTAATTACACACATGGTCTGCTATATAGGCGTTGACTAGGTCAAGATTGGTCAAAAGGACTACTATTGCAAAGGAGCAAATTCTTGGGGGGCCAAATTTTTCATTTTTTTAGTAGGGGACCAAAATCGCAACATTTTGAAACTTAGGGATCAAAAGTACACTTTAGTCAAATACTTATCACAAATAGTGATAATATAAAAGAAGCTTGCCACATTTTCCTTCCTCTTAATCTTCCAAAGGGAGAATTGAGCGGAAGTTTTTTATTGTCAAGCTTCATTCGCACCTACCTTTACACTTATGAATAGGCAAAAGAAATAACCAAACCATACTATGAAAAACAAAATAATGCTACATTATTGCATAAAGTAGATGGTATAATTTAGTATTTACTTTTTCAATATACTTTCTAAAGTGAGCATACTTTAAATATGGAAGGTATGACAACCAATATCCTAAGGGGAAGGCAGCCACAACTTACCTGTAATATTGACTTTGACCAACAAAATAATTACTTGACTTATTAAAATATAGGAAGAAAATATGTAGTAATGAAAGTAAAACCTTTTGAATGCAAGAGCGAAATTGTCTCTCGATAGTTTAACCCAATAGAAAACATAAACCCACCAAGAGCTGGAACATATAACTCTTTCGATACCCTGAAAACAGTAAACAATTGAAAGTTCAGTTCTTTCATTTCTATACCATTCCATTCTTAATGCTTCAACTGAATGATAGAATTTCAAATTCTTAACTGAAAAAGAGTAAGCGAAAAGAACAGTTTAGAAAGTAAAGATATAAAAAAATATTAATTGTGGGGCTGTGGAAAAGACTCATTGTGCTAGCCATTGTTAACTTTGACATCAATAGGAAATAAACATGCTCAATGGTAAGCATATTACATGTTTGGAAAAGGTAAAATTGTTTCATGATAATTCAAAAAAGTTATTGGTGAGTAAGATATGTTTTTGGCTGAAGATTAAGAAACATACATTCAAGGTTGAGGTTCTAATTGGATTTAACAATGCTTGATTTTGAGTTGATTGTAGTGTTTGGTATAAACATGTTGAACATTACAACATAAAATGCAAGACTAGCATCTGCTCGGCATCATTACTAACTTATTAGTACTTATAAGAAACATAAGTTCTCAAAGAAAACACCACTATTTGGTTACAAAATATCCTGCATTTGTTTTGAAGCTGTTTGTGGCAGATTCCAGGGTTCATTGAAAATATTAAATGACATGCCACCCTGAAATCATCGAGAACAAAGAATTTGCAAGGGTTTGGCCCTTTGTAATTGATGAATGCCGTGAAATACAAAACAATTGGATGAAATAACTTTGTATTGAATTCACCGAAAACACAATACAAGAGAAATTGATTGAATAGAATGTAGATTGACAACTTAAAGAACTAGTAGAAAGATAGAAGACGACTTGGTTCTAAGACTTAAGTCGTTACTCTCAAGGAGAGTACAAAAGGGAGAAGGAGATTTTTCTTCAATTTTCTTCATAACCATTATTGATCATCATTTCTCTATTTATGCACAATCAAACCTTCCTTGATCTTAGGATCACAAGCCACATGTCCATTTGCCTCGACCAATTATGTTATGCCAAATGTAATTCCTTATTTGCCATTTTGAATCATAACAGAATTCTTCCATAGAAAGAGATGTGAGTAGACTGTCAGGATATGGTCGAGTAAATCATTGAAATATCTATAGCAAACAAAATCAATTTGTTCTAAAAATGAAGAGTTCTTGCACGTCCAAGTGATTTAGGAAACATTAATAGCCGCATTTAGAGCCATATCCTTAATTTGGGAGCTCCAAGAGTCATTAATATATTCAAGAGCATGGAGAAAGCTTGAACGATCAAAAGTATATATGATTGAGAAACCACGGAAAATTGAATACCACATTTTAATGGCGAAGTTATCGGTGACGGTTACAAGGCCAATGATGAAACAAAAGCAACGAAAATTTTGGGTTAAGGAGAATGTAGATGGATCACACAATTAATACACAACTACATTGGTTTGCCAAGAGTTTTCACAAGCAAACAAAGCAAAAATGCAATTCATGCAAGGTAGCAAATGTAAAAAGTTTTACAGATGACTATAAAACTTGTACTTGCAATGAGTACAATATCTAAAGCTAGGGTTTAGTCTGTTTGAGTGATGCCTTGAGAATGCCTCTCAAGTGGGTATTTATAGCCTTATTTGGGCTTGGTTTTCCGTGGCTTTGGCCCCAAGTAACTTGAGCCCAAAGCCACGTTTAAAGCGTTCTAGAGGCTTCTAGAAGCTCTCTGAGGCGGCGCCCCCTGGCGGGCTCGCCTAAGGCCCTTCTGGCCCTTATGGAGGGCGTTGAGCCCTTTCTTAAGGGCGCCCAACCCTCCTGGAGGGCTTTGTGCCCTGAATGATAAGATTCATAGTCCACAGCCCAACAAGCACGAGCTTCGGGACGAGGCGAAGTGATGAACTGTGATGTTTTGACGTTTCATAGCCCAACAAGCACTAGGCTCGAAGAGGCGAGGTAGCTGTATATGGTATGTGATGGAAAGTAGCTCGACATGTTCTTGGGCACCATCCTAACAATCTGATGATATAAGGTTGCTTGCGTTGTATCCAGGTAGTCCATAGCCCAACAAGCACGAGCTTCGGGACGAGGGGAAGTGATGAACTGTGATGGTTTGACGTTTCGTAGCCCAACAAGCACTAGGCTCGAAGAGGCGAGGTGGGTGTCTATGGTCTTTGGATGGCGACACTGAGAGTGGCGGGGAGGTGACGTAAAGGGCGCGACCTTTGAGGTTTTTTACAGGTACATATCGGACGGATGAGATTTGATGACTTTTCACTTTTGGTGACGTGTTCTGATCTGGTCGCCCTCAAGATTCATGCCCCAATCAAAGTTTAATTCTTTACAATTTTTGAGGCTTGCGGTTCCTTAGCTCTTCGTTTTGTTTCCTTCTTTCCTCATTTTCCTCCCGTAGACTTCCTCCCTCATGTCCTTGCATGGCTTTTGCTCTAGTTAGCTTGTTGGCAGCTCTCTAGTTACCAACTGTTATCAAGCTTTTTGTGAGGTTTCTCTACTTCAGGTAACTTTCCTCTTCTTCGCTTCTGCCTTTGCGTTTTTAGCTATGGTTTTGATTAGGGAATGTGATGATATGGGGAGGGTAGTTGAACCTCTGATTGAGTTCGAAAGAAATAGGTTATGGATGGATAACATTAGGCACGAAAAACGGCCGGATGGGTCGATTGATTGGGTGGTGTTTAAGATGGGGTGTTACGACCTTTCGGTTCTTGCGCTTTTCTCTAGTGTTGCATTTTGCTTTATGCTTCCCCAGGACCTTTGTGTAGAAGGGGAATTTGTTACCATATGACATCCAATGACTCAGGTGGGGAGACGTTCGCAGAGGACGTCATGGCCTCAAAAAGCTATTACACTACTGAGAAACGCGTTGCATTTTTTTGGAGCAAACTTTGCATCTCGTCTACGGGAAACGAGGACGATGTGGTTTTGGCGCCAGGTCGCTCTAGCGAGAAGGTCTGCCTTCGTCGCCCAAAAGGAGTAAAAGACAAAAAATTTCACATGTATGCGGCGGTGTTCGAGGACCTAGGAGTGAGGTATCCCTTTACCCCCTTTGAAGTGGATGTCTTGAAAACCTTAAATGTGGCGCCATCTCAGTTGCAGCCCAACAACTGGGCGTTCATTAGGGCGTTCGAGATCCTTTGCGATGGGTTGAGTTTTCAACCTTCTCTCGGTGTATTCTTCACATTTTATGAGACGAAAGGAGTAAGCAAGTTGTCTTGGGTGTCCATGAGTGCTCATCCGAACAGGCGTCTGTTTCCACCTTATGCCTCACATTATAAAAATTGGAGGGAAACTTTCTTGAGGACGAGGAGGGCTAAAGGTTGCGAGGCGGCGGCCGTAAAGGTTAATGGCGAGATGAAATTTCCCTTATGCTAGACGAGCAGTCCTGCTTCGGTGACGGGATATGAATTTGAGAAGTTAGACGACTATGAGAAGGGTGTAGTATGCTTTTTGGAAAAGATTTTCCCGTTGAACATCAGAGAGTTGTTAAATAGGGAGGGGGATTATGTGTCCTTGGAGACCTATCTGCGTGAGTTATTTGTCTCTTTCTTTATTTATGCATACTGTATTTGTGGTTTTAGTCATGTAGTTACGTAGGTACTGACTTTTCTTTTGGTTTTGATTTCGTTCATTTCAGAGCCCATGTCAGGTGCGGAAAGGAAAAAGTATCTGGAGGAGTTGAAGGCGAAGAAAGCTGTGGAAGATCATATCACTAGTGACTCTTTTGGCGTCATCTTGAGGAAGGCGAAGAGAAAGGCTGATGTGGCGGGAAGTGCGACGCTGGAAGTTGAAGTGGTGATGGCGACATCATAGGAAAAGAAGAAAGCCAAGGTGGTGAAGGTGGGACTGAGCCAAAAAACTGCTGGAGACGGTGAGGCTGGCGAGACGGGGGAGTCGTTATGGGATCGTAGCTTTGACTACGAGGCTTACTTGAAAACAAAAATGAGTTTTTTCCCGACGGATGTGGAAGCTGGGCGCTAGGGCACTCTCCCTTTGATGATGAGGGACGTAGGCGTGCATTGTCTGCGTTCCATCGTCATGCTGGACGCCATGGGGGAAAAGTATAAGCTGGAGGTGGAGAAATTGCAGGAAAAGATAAAGGCGTTGGAGAAAGATATGGAGGTGGCGGAGAAAGCTAAGGACGCCGCCGTTAAGGAGGCAAAAGATTTTGTAACGGCGGAGTACGAGAGAAAGATTGAAAAATTAAAGTCGGAGCTGGAGGAATTGAATGCGGAGATTTAGCGTTTGCTGGCGAACTCAGAGGAAGACCCGAAAATAGTTGCCCAGCTGAAGGCTAACGTAAGGAGGACAAGTTCGAGGCAGCCAGAAGCTTTGATCGAGGTTTTGAGCGTGCTAAGGCACATGTCGCCTTGCTTTTTCCCGATGTGGATCTTGGT
The DNA here is from genome assembly GCA_018208015.1 of Medicago ruthenica. NCBI lineage: Eukaryota > Viridiplantae > Streptophyta > Magnoliopsida > Fabales > Fabaceae > Medicago > Medicago ruthenica. The sequence goes on from CM031371.1 coordinate 44,749,975, forward strand.
AGCCTGGATCCCTTCAAGATGGTCCAGGATGGGGCCTTCGTGGACGAGCCCTTGGGAATGTCGTTGGCGCTAATTTATTATGGCATAGTAGATGATGCTTGTATTTTGTGTTGTAATAATATTTTGTAACAATTGACAATGACCCTTTTAAGTTATTAATTTAAAGCGGTCGTTAACTATGTTTGAGAAGTACTTTGGTAGGATATTTATCTTGCATGTTAGTTTTCTTGATTTTTGGCGTGACGACTTGTTGGATCTTAGTAATGCTATGAGGCTGAGTGCCTTTTGACGTATCTGCGTTTGCGTGATCTCTAGTAGATTTATGTGATTTTTACAAAGTCCTGTTTGAGAAAATGATTGTAGACGCCTTAGAGCCATCATGGGGTTAGGTATTTCATATGTAGACGCCCTAGAGCCCTCGTGGGGTTAGGTATTTCGTATGTAGACGCCCTAGAGCCCTCGTGGGGTTAGGTATTTCATGTGTAGATTGTAGACGTCTTAGAGCCTTCATGGGGTTAGGTATTTTCATATGTAAACGCCCTGGAGCCCTCATGGGGTTAGGTATTTCGTATGTAGAGACGCCTTAGAGCCCTCGTGGGGTTAGGTGTTTCATGTGTAGATTGTAGACACCCTAGAGCCCTCGTGGGGTTAGGTATTTTATGTGTAGATTGTAGACGTGCTCGTGTTTCAGTAGTCTTGTTGTTTTTATTTTTCGTATATACTGCAAAACATAAAGTAGAGAGAGAACGAAGCAATCATCTAAGAAAGTAGAGTGCCTCGTTAAAAACCCTGCCCTTGCAGGGGAAAAGAGTGCTCCCCTACTTCTTTTATTAAGATCAAGTAAAAAATGTCGTAATAGTTATGGCGGCGTGAGAGCTCACCTTTATTTAAAGAAGAAAGAAAAAACATGGAAATCTAAGCAACTAAACTTCAATTGTAGTAATGACGTAGGTTGATTGTGTTCCATGTGCGTGGGACAGGATCTCCATTCAACTCTTCCAACTTGTAGGCTCCGTGTGACAACTTCTCCCTTATTCTGTATGGCCCCTCCCAGTTAGGTAGTAACTTGCCTATCCTGGTAGGGGCGACAACCTGCCTGAGGACGAGGTTTCCCTCCTTCATTTCGCATGGAATGACTTTGGAATTGTAGCGGCGAGCTGCTCGTTGCTTAGCGGCGAATTCCTGGATGTGGGCGGCCTCTCGAATTTTGTCGATCATGTCCATGCCGCATCGTAAACCTGTCTCATTAGCTAGTCGTTTGGAAAACAAAAAGAATTTGTGAGTTGCGAGAGATGAAAACTGAGGTAGGTGACCTGCATAAGAATGGGTTAGAAAAAAAGTGGAAATATTGTCCTACCATCTTCTGAGAAGTTATCTCGGCGCCATGTGGGCGTATCAATTTCTACTAGAAGCACCTGTACTTTGTGAATGCATTTGCTCTATGCGGTGAGTAAAGTATATATTGTATGATTTAGTGTAGAATAAAAAATAGACGATTGTTACCTCATGCAGCTGTTCAGCCCAAAGTCCTTTGGCTGCTTCTAGCTTCTTTTTGATACCGTTCAGGATGACCTTGTTGGCTGACTCTGCCTGCCCATTGGCTTGGGGGTGGATGATGGAGACAAATTTTGTTTGGATTCCTAGATTTTTGCAAAACTCGACCACCTTCGCGCTGGCAAACTGGGTGACGTTGTCCGACACGATGTATTTAGGGAGTCCAAAACGGCATATGATCTTCTTCCAGTAGAAACGCTTCACCCTTTCTGTTGTGATCTTTGCGACGGCTTCAGCTTTGACCCATTTTGTGAAGTAGTCCACGCCTACGATAAGAAACTTGAGATGTCATGGTGCCAGAGGGAAAGGTCCCACGATATCAACCACCCATTTGTGGAACGGCCACGATGAAAATACGGAGGTGAGTTCGCATGTTGGGGCGTGCTTCCTATCTGAGAAACGTTGGCATTTGTCGCATTTTTGGATGAAGTCGGCGCAATCTTGTAACATTGTAGGCCAATAATATCTCGCACGTAATAGCTTGGTGGCCAGAGCGCGTCCGCCTATATGGCTCCCACAGACCCCTTCATGGACTTCTAGAAGTACTAGCCTAGTTTCGTTCTTGCCCAGGCATCTTAGCATGGGTGTCGCCCTGCCCATCTTGTAGAGTTTCCCGGCAACCATGGTGTATTTGGATGCTCGTTTTCTGATTTGTGTCTCTTCTTCATCACTTTTTGGTGAAAAAGAGCCAGTTAGGAATTTGATCAGAGGGGTCATCCATCCTTCTTGTTCACCTTCTTCAACGGCGTTCACCTCCATTGCGTCAGTGCTTGGTGCAGAGAGTATTTCTTGGATCACAGTTTTGTTGTTACATGGTCATTTGGTGCTGGCGAGCTTTGAGAGTAGGTTTGCTCGTGAGTTCTGCTCTCTAGGGACGTAAACTGCTTTGAAAAATTTAAAAGAAGTTGCTAAAGTCTGTACCTTTGTCAAGTATTTGATGAGTTGAGTTTCTTTTGCTTGGTATTCTCCTGTAATTTGGCTTGTTACTAACTGGGAGTCGCTTTTCGCTCTTAGATTGTCAGCGCCCATCTCTTGTGCTAGCGTCATTACGGCAATAAGTGCTTCGTATTCCGCCTGGTTGTTGCTTGCTTTGAATTCAAACCTAAGCGATTGTTTGAAGAGGAGAACGCCAGGGCCCTCTAGCACGATGCCAGCCCCGCTTCCTTTTAGGTTTGAAGATCCGTCCACAGAAAGGAGCCGGATGTGTGGGGAGACTTCTTCAATGGGCGAGGTGAATTCTACCAAGAAGTCAGCTAGGACTTGAGATTTAATGCTGCCACAAGGGAGAAATTGAACGTCGTATTCCGATAGTTCAATCGCCCATCCCACCATTCCCCAGATGAGATCTGGTTTTCTTAGTACTTGTTTGATGGGGACGACAACTCTGTGGCTCTGGAAGTATGGTCACAGTTTCCTCGCCGTTGTGATGACCGCTAGGGCCAGGCGTTCTATCTTCTGATATCGCAATTCAGCTCCCATGAACACTTTGCTAACGAAGTATACCGGCTTTTCTCCTTCTCCTGAATCTTGAACTAAAACAAAGCTCATAACATTGTCTGAGATTGACAGGTAGAGGAACATGATTGACCCTTTCTTTGGGCGGTGTAACACTGGCAGGCTGGACATGAAAGTTTTGATTTTTGTAAAGGCTTCTTCGCATTCTGGTGTCCATTCAAACTACTCATTCTTCTTGATTGAGGCGAAAAAAAGAAAAGCTTTGTCACCTACACATGAGAGAAATCGTGATAGTGCCGCTAGTCTCCCTGTTAGTTGTTGTACCTCTTTGATGCAGGATGGGCTTCTCATATCTATAATTGCTTGACATTTATCTGGGTTTGCCTAGATTACGCATCTGGTGAGCATGAAACCGAGGAAATTTCCTGTGTGCACGCCGAAAGAACACTTGGTGGGGTTTAAACGCATGTTGTACATTCTCACTTGCTGCAGTATTTCTCGGAGGTCGTCAGCATGGCTGGAGTCCTGTTTGGTTTTGACGACCAGATCGTCTATGTAGACTTCAAGGTTCCTTCCGATCTAATTGGCTAAGGTGGTATCCATCAGTCTTTGAAAGGTGGCGCCGGTGTTCTTTAGTCCAAAAGGCATGACTTCATAGTGGTAGTTCTGATTGTTCATCATGAACGCCATCTTGGGAGCGTCCAATGGATCCATTTTTATCTGATTGTAGCCAAAGTAAGCATCCATAAAGTCGAGGGTTCTGTATCCTAACACGTTGTCAATCAGATGGTCGATGTTTGGGAGGGGGTAAGGATCATTCAAGCAAACAGTGTTTAGGTTCGTGTAGTCTACACACATTCACCATTTCCTTGACACTTTCTTAACTAGAACAACGTTGACCAACCATGTGGGATATTTGATTTCACTGATGAAACAGGCTTTTTTCAGATTTTTAACTTCTTCATCCACTGTTTTCCTCCTCTCTTCGCCTAGCTTTCGCTCTCTTTGGACCACCGGTTTAATTCCTGGATTGATGGCGAGGTGGTGGCAGACGATGCTGGGGTCGATGCCAGGTATGTCAGAGGGTTGCCATGCGAAAAGGTCTAAGTTTTGCCGTAACAGGAGGATTTGGGCGTGCTCTTTGGCGGGCTCCAAGGAAGTTCCTATCTTGGTGGTTTGATGAGGTTGGTGACCTATCTGAATCTCCTTCAAGTCTTCCATGGGCTCAAGATGTTCTTGTTGATATTCTTCTCTTGGGTCAAGGTCAATCATGTTGACGTGCATGGTTTCATCGCCACTGGATTTCTTATTCTCCTTTTGTAGCCGCAGGCTATTGTGATAGCATTCGCGGGCGATTTTTTGGTCGCCTTTGATCTTGCCTATTTGGCCGTCGTTTAAAGGGTACTTCATTACGAGGAAATTTGTGGACAAGAAGGCGCCTAACAGGTTGAAGGCGGGGCGGCCTATGATAATGTTGTAGGAGCAGGGGGAATTTACTACTAGGTACTTGACTCAGATTGTTTTTGCGTTTTTGCCTGTGCCGAAGGTTGTTTTTAAGGTGATGTATCCCCTTACGTGTACTTGTTCCCCTGTGAATCCGACTAAGGTGCCTTTAAAGGGTTGGAGGTGATCCGGGTCGAGGCCCATCTTCTCGAAGGTGCTGTAGTAGAGAATGTATGTCGAGCTACCTGGGTCGATAAGGACTCTCTTGACGTCCCAATTGAAAATCTGGAGGGTGATGACCATAGGGTCGTCATCATGGGGGATGACGCCTTCATAATCTCTGGCGGTGAAGGTGACCTCAGGTTCTTGTTCAAACGCTGCGACGACATTGATGTCAAGAAGCATAACTTGTCGTGTGTATCTTTTTCGAGAGGCACTGGATTCGCCCCCACCGGTGAATCCTCCAAAGATGGTGTTCAGGGTGTGTCTTTCTTCGTTCTTGTCCTCCTCTTTGTTACTGCTTGGCTCCTCTGGGCGCCGTCGATTTTCTTCACGACTGTCCTTTACGTATCCTCGGAGCCTTCCGTTTTGAATCAGTTTTTCAATCTCGTTTTTAAGATGAATGCAGTCGTCGGTGTGGTGACCCTATCTGTGATATTTACACCACACGTTTCTGTGGGGTCCTATTACTTCTCCTCTTGGTTCTAGGGGGTCAGGAATAAGCTTTGAATGATAAACATTTTTCCATATGTGCTCTCGGCGAGTATTGAGTGGCGTGTAGGTGTCGAAAATGTGGCTAGGACGTTGTCTTTCTTGCCGCTTGAAAGTTCCTCTATCTCTGGTGGGCGGAGAATAATAGTTTGGATGGCTGTCTGTATTATTGAGTCCTCGCTCCTTTGAGTCTCGTGCCTTCTTCTCTGCGTTGCTCTCTTCTCCCTTGATGTAGCATTTGACTCTTGACATGATTTCATCCATTGAGTCTGCAGGCTTCTGTGCGTGACTCGTTGAATTAACCCGCTCGTAATCCATTCTGGAAAGCTCCTACGAACAGTTCTTGGTGAGGTATTCTCTAAGGGATTCATTATGCCCTTGGCGAACATTGAACAGACTGGTGGACGAAACCTTGTGGTGTCGACTGGCAGAGAATTGATGTATCAGCTTCCGTTTCATGTCCTGGTATCCGAGGATGGAGAAACGAGGGAGGTTCATGTACCACCGGGAAAAATCTGCACTATCAAATGAAGATATACCATATTATAAGGTTGTTGATTGCGCCAAAACTCTAAGGGAGGTAGAAGCCACCTTCCTAAAAAATAACCTAAACATAAATAATAGAGTGAAGTAAATGGCTTTTCAAGTTACTATATACAAAAATGCTAACAATAGCATCGGGTGAGAAGTGTTGGAACACATGAATGACAGTGCATGAAAAGCAAATAGAGTGGACATATTATCAATTACCAAATAAGATGTGTTAATGCATGAATTAACAATGATTGGGAAATTTACCAGATCTGGATTTTTTTAGACCCAATGACTCTGGAGAAACTGTGAATAATCTCTGTGTACATCCCTTGTTCGAGTGACTCACATCCCTTCCTTGTGGAGACTTTACAAAAGATGTGGGTTTAATACTGTTTCTCTTAGGTGTAACCGCATCTGTCTCAAGACTCTCAATTGCCACCTTTTTTCTTCTTATAACATCCTTCAATTTTTGCTGAAAAAGTTTTGAAATTTCTGGATCTGAATTTATTAATGGCTTGTTCAGACAATGTATTCACTATTCCCTTTTGCGACTAAACGGGCGTCGATAGACTTTCCAGTCCTCCATCACTCTTTTCCAAGGCAGCTGAGGCAGAGAACTGATCTTTACCTGGATGCGTTGCAGGATCTCCAGTAGCAGGTAGCTTCTTCTGGCAGAGTTTAACATTACGCATCTGGGCACTACATCTATTGCCGCAACTACCATGAACAACATTGAACTGAGCCATCTTAATTGACATATCTTGTTCATCCCCAAGGAATGCCTTATTGCAATCTCCGGTGGCCTTATCCGGTGATACCAAAGAAGTAATAAAAGACTTTTCCACGACTGCAACAACATTTAAAATATTAAGATATAGAGACTATAGGTATAGGAAATGATAAATATCAAACAAATAAAACATGAATAAACATGCATTCGAATCATTTACAAACATGTCTAAATATTTACCATCAGATGATATTTCTGGATGATTTGCTGATACATTATCAGGAATAGAAGTATCCAAATCACATTTTTCCATAGCCTTTAAGGTAGAGATCTGGTCTTTATCTGGATGTGTTACGAAACCTCTAGTAGAAGGTTGTTTCTTCTGGCATAGTTTAACATTATGCAACCAGGCACTATGTGTATTCTCGCCACTTCCGTGAACAACATTGACCTCGCCCGTCTTAATTGACATTTCCTGTTCATCTTCAAGGAATGCCTTATTGAAATATGAGGTGGTCTTATCCGGTGATACCAAAGAAGTAGAAAAAAAACTTTTCTACGGCTGCGACAACTTTAAAATATTAAGATATAGAGACTGTAGGTATAGGAAATGATAAAAAAAAAAAAAAAAGGTTAAACAAATAAGATATGAATAAAACATAAGAATCATTTCCAACATTATTTATAAATTTACCATTGGATGATACTTCTAGAAGATTTGCTCTTACATTATCAAAAAAAGCAGTATATGAATCACAAATTTCCACTTCCTTTGAGGTAGAGCTCTGCTCTTTATCTGGATGCTTGGGAGTACCTCCAGACGCAGGATGCTGCTTCTGCTGATAAACTTTAATATTATGCAACCCGGTACTACGTCTATCTCCGACGCTTCCATTAGAAACATCAACCCCACTCATCTCCCCTGACTCTTTGCTTTCTTCTGCAGCGAATAGTTTCTTGTATTTTCTTGGGGCTTCTTCCGGCAACACCAACGAAGTAGTAATTGGATTTTCCTCACCTGCAACAACAATTAAAACAACTACTTAGATATATAGACTAAAGAGATAAATGATAAAACTTAAATCAATTATAAGACATGGACAAGAATAACTTACAACCATCCGGAACAGCATTGCCCAAATCAATACGAGCTTTGTATTCATCTTTGAAGCATTCTAGAGTATAGCTTTCCCAGTTTGGAGGAAAACCATATAAAAAAATCTTGACAATCTAACCAAAAAGCAGGGAAAAAAACAACAAATAAAATCCATCAGGGGTAGCACTCAAACTCAAGATCATCAAACAAGGAACAAATACCATTACAAACAACTTCTTCCAAAGACCAAAACAACCACCAAAGATATTGACACTTTTTACAACAAACCTGAGGAGAAAAACCATTTTCCAGCGTGTGCTTCTCGTTGATAAAACCCCTAGTCATAACATATAAATTGTCCGCAGTCTCAAGGGAAAACACATCATATATTTTGATAATAGGAGTTGAAACAAAAAACCGAACGGCTTCTTCCCTGAATCACAACATTAAGCTTTTTTTTTAAAAAAACGTTAGAAACCTATTACGATAGTAATTGAGAGAGAATCATGTTGTATTGACTGATCTAAATGAGAGCATGAATACCGACTAACATTTAAACGAGAAAAGGAAACTTGCAGAGCAAGCTAGTCGTAGAGACTAACTAACTAACTACCGAAAGACAACCAACAAACTGCTAACTGTTAGTAACCATTTCTGCTTAATTGTCACAACGCTGAGCTGGCAGTGACAAGGGCAACAAAACCATTATAATTGATCTTAGATTAAGATATGCTTTTAGTCTTTGTAATTTATTTTTAATTTTTAGTCCTTGCAAATTTAGCACCGTTTGATTTTAGTACTGGGTGTATTGTCTTGGTTCTTGGAAAATTTGTTCATATCGAAGTTTGTCCCTCTAATATTCATTTTAGTCCTTATTTTGATGGACGGAAATCGAATATTCTACATATTACAGGTACCTATTCCAATATGAATGATTTTCGCAATTATTAAAACAAAACAATAAGGACCAAAAGTAAAAAAAAAATATTGCAAGGACTGAAATAAAAAAATATTTTTAGAAGGACTAAAATCAAACTCTTGATATCTAATGCGGTGACCATTTGCATATTGAAGCTTTATTTTACCATTGTCAAACATGATAATTTTTTTTGTTAAGTGGCCACCTTAAAGTGAATAAGTGGAGAATTCAAGGTTCGAATATCGGCCCCTGCATATTGCAATGCATTGTCCCTACCAACTGAGTTATATGCTCACCGAACTCAAACATCATAATTTTATTTCAGTTATTAAAAAAGAGCACACACAAAATTGTTTCAGTATTACTGAAACTCACACACACTGTGAGGTCCCAGTTCGAACTCTAACCTAACAATTTTGACATTGTAAGATAAGCTAGACTTAGACTTTAATGGCGAAACAATGAATGTAAGAAAAGTGAAAACCCTTACTTTCTGGATGAGATGCCAGAGATGGCTAAACGGTTTCCTTGAGAGTTATCTAGGGATGGTTTAACGAGCCACCAATTGTATAAAGTAACCTAGAAAGGAAAAAAAACGAAGTGAGATGATAGAGAGAAGAATAAGAAGAAGAACGATGAGAGTGATGGGGACATCGAGTAAACAACCGTTCGTCGAAAACAAGAAGAAGTGGGGGTGCCATTAGAAGAAATAGTTGCAGTTGGAGGAGTGGAATCAACCATTGAGAGTGATGTTGCTTTGCACTTTCTTCAAAAACGCAAGCTTATGTAGTTTTCTCCTGACTTATGTGTACACTTTTTTTTGTTACATGAGAAAAGAAAAAAAAAAAAGAAAAAGAAATTACGTCCTCACAAAAGACACCCCAAGAGCATCGGTTAGTAAAGTTAAAGACGGCTCTTCAATTAGAGGATCTACTTTAATAGCTCCCAACTTTGCTAGCACATCTGCACAAGCATCCCTTCGCGAAAGGTGTGATGAAGTAAAAATCCACTTTTATTGTTTACACAATTATAAATACTTTATTTTCCTAAATTCATTTAAATTTTTATATCTCTTTCTATCACATAGTCAAACTATTTCATCCATCACATCATTATATTTTTTTCTTTGTTTTAAGGTGTATATATCCTCAAAACATATTTGCGTTTTTCATTGTCAATTTTTTTAAAAAAAATATAATAATGTGACGTTTAATGGGTTCAATTATTTAATATACATCAAAATTAATAAAGAGGGAAAATGAAAGAGAACATTATTTCTCTAGTATTTGAGTTATGGGTTGGTTGTAATATTTATGTGAAAGAGTGTGTTTTTTGTTGGGTAACTTTATTTTGCAGGACCACGTAGCGGATACTTGGGTAAGGAGACATGATTGTCATGATGGTAATTCAGTAAAAGAAGTTTACTGTATTCTCACTCACAAAGAGCAATCGACAATGATCTTTTCTCGTACATTATTTACAACAAAGCAGTGCCCCCTTCAAAGTATTGTTATTGGCTTGGAGAACTTGTAAGGAGTCACATTTAGTAATTATAATTCGATCAAGGGGCTCTATGTAAGGATATGCGTAGCAAAACCCTTCATCTGTGTAAAAGTCATAGCACAGGGTATCAATCCTCCATGTACCAATTTGAAAAATCCTTGGCCCCAACTCCGCGGAAGTGATGATATATTCATGCATTCATCAACATATATTAATTAGTAAACAACATAGAATATAACACATTTAACAATTACATAAATAACAATATGTTTGTTTTACATCAAACATGTTAGGTAACTAGCCAGTTGCATCGTCTTATAGTGACAAACAACATTAAACTCTTTGTAGAAGTAGGCTAAGTCAGTCGTCCTCCATGGAAAGCTGTGAACCATCTTGAGGTCACAAAAGTCTGTAACTAAATTGTGCTTGAGCCTCGTTTGTGGCCATCACTTCCTTGCCAGCCTCCTCCAGGTTAACACCTATCAATTCAACCATCAATTGGGCCCCCCTAGTCCTTGGTCAGTTTGTCATCGTGGTCCAAGAGACGACCCTCGATGTGCATATGCACCAAACACGACACATTGTTCAGTGTCATTGTCTCCCCCGGTGGCAGAGCTAAAAATAATTTTTTTGGTGGGTCAATTATTTTAATGTGTGTAAATTTATATTTTCTTATTAGTTAATTCGAGTGACTATTAATTTTTGTGTCCATGAAACACGGTGTTTTAAGGATATTTTAACATAAATATTATATAATTTTTATTATGTTACACATATACTTTTAATCGAGAAAAGAGTTGTGTTTTATTCACACATAAGGTTGTTGAGAGATATAACATTAGATATATAATAATTAAAAGCAACTTGATAAAGTCCGAAGGTTGTTGCCTTATTGGCTAGGAATTCTTTTAGTGTCTAGAGCTGGTTTGAACCCCCTTGATAGTTTTTTTTAATAAATTTAAAAAAAATACATAAGAAATTAAAAATAATGGCAAACACGATTCAAACTTGAAACATGAATGTATAGGATCTCTCAACTTAACCGCTTGAACACACTAGACAGTTATTTTATTTAGCGTAAAATATTATATATATAATATAACTTCATACTCGAATACGTGTATATATACCTATTATAAATGATTTTTTAGGTTTTAGGTGGGCCATGACCCATGAGTGGCTCCACCACTGATCTGCCCGATCAAAAGATGGAAACGGGATGTTTCTTCATGCCACCTTTCAACAAAGGCATATAACATGTCATGGTCAATTATTGTGTAGCTTGTACACGCAAGAGCATACAATGCATTGCCTCTTGTAGCCTCTCAACCACTCCTTAATTGACTTTTTTAACTTTGAGGTCTTCATTATGTTGTTTAGGCGAAACTCTAAAAAAAGAGCATTTAAAATAAATATTAATACTTATACAATATTAATAAAACATATAGATAAATAATCAATTTAAATCTTACAATTTCTTCTCACATGAGTCTAGCTACGTGGCGTGTATCCAAGTTGAGGATTGACGTGTCCTTTGGGCTACTATGATATGAATCTCGAGCAGTGCTAGCTCATCCTTTATTTGAGCATCCTTCTGCTCCTCTGCCTCTTGTTGGGGGCTTTGTTGCCTGAGCATCCCCTTGAGAGAGTGCTGGTGCATCTTGCATTTTAGAAAAATTAAATTTTATTTCGCTGACACTTTTGTCAAAACTTATTCAAGCCACTTATCACCAACAGGTAGTTGAAGCTTTTGGACCAAAAGGGTCAATTTGGTGTATAAAGATTGAAGTTGTGAAAGTGTTCTTTGAAGGAATTGAATTGACATGAAGTTGTTTGTTAAGAACACTTGGTTGAAGTAAAGTTGCTGAGAGAACAAGAGGAAGGAATGAAAACCTTTTCTGTTTTGTTAGTTATTTAGATATTTTTGTTTTTTTTAAATAAGATGTGCCATGTGGCACATTTTCATTGGTCGAATGGCAGCTGCAACTGCTTTCAGCTATCAGGTTTGTTCCTTTTGCCTTCTGTGTTATTTCATGTGAATTACTTGTTTGCTAATATGTTTTTTCATCAATGAATGCAGTTAACAATTCAGGAATAACATCCCCGGCCTAGTGGCTGGTCGAAGGCATGTCGATAACAACAAGGGATCCGCGATATCAAGAACGTCTGTGAGAATGATGTATGCCACACAAACTGCTGCACCGAGACTGTCCGTCACTGGATTGCCTACTTTGAACCCTTTAGGTTCTATGTTGAGGCCCGAACAAGATTTTGAACAACATTTACAAATTAGTACTAATAGAGCAAGGGGTGGTAGAGGCAGCAGATGTGTAACTAAAGTCATTTTTTTATCATTACACGGACAAAGCAATCCAGGTTATTATCCTAGGTCAGGAGGAAGCTAGGCGTCTGGGACATAATTTGGTCGGAACAGAACAAATTCTGTTGGGTCTTATTGGTGATGGCACTGATTTGCTGCTAAGGTTCTAAAGTCTTTGGGAATTAATTTGAAAGAGGCATGAGGGGAAGTGGAGAAGATAATTGGAAGGGATAGTGGCTTTGTTGCTGTTGAAATTAAGTTTACTCTGCGTGCCAAGAGACTTTTGGAACTCTCATTGGACGAAGCTCGCCAGCTTGGTAAACGATAGCATACCTTTATAGGCTTTATATGTCATTTTCCATATCAAATAAATTGTACTTTGTTTATGAAAATTGTGGTCATGATTTATTATTTCTATGACTTATTCCAAACGTGAATACATTCAAAGTGAGTTTTTTTTTTTTTTATCAAGACATTCAAAGTGAGTTTAAATTTATCTGTGAATTGTTGTTAGTTTATTTTTTTGGCCTGCCTTTCCTCTCTTTCTTTTATTTGGAATGTGGTTAAAAAATTGTATTCACGTTCAATACTTTGTTTGCGCTGGCTGAAGTTTTGGCTTACATTTTGGAATTTCTAGGTCACAATTATATCGGATCTGAGCACCTGCTTTTGGGTCTTCTTTGAGAGGGTGAGGGTGTGGCCGCATGTGTTCTTGAAAATTTGGGTGCTCATCCAACTAATATTTGCATCCAGGCTAGTATTATGTTCTCATTTATTCCTTTTACGCGTATTTATTATATAAGAACATGCTTTCATCTTAATTTATGTTTGTGTGTTTGTGCTCCACTTGTGGGGAACAGGTTATTCGCATGGCTGATGAGGGGGCTGAGAATGTTGAGGCTATTGTTGGCTCTGGAAGCAGCAAGAACAAGATGCCAACTTTGGAGGAGTATGGCACTAATTTGACCAAGTTAGCAGAGGAAGTAACTTACAATCCTGGTTTTCTTAATGACAGATTGTTGATGACGTATCATTATGTGTTGAAGCATGCTTATTTTCTCTTCTGTCTTTGTCCTAAAAACTCAAAATGCTAGGGAAAATTGGAGCCTGTTGTGGGTAGGTAGCCACAAATTGAACGTGTTACTCAAATCTTGGGTCTTCATACCAAAAATAATGCTTGTCTTATTGGGGAACCTGGTGTCGGAAAGACAACTATTGTTGAAGGTCTCGCCCAACTGATTGCAAATGGTGATGTCCCCGAAACCTTAGAGGGAAAGAAGGTTGCTGTTTTTTTTTTCTTTCTATTTCTAGTCTACAAATTGTTGTTGGTTTGATTCAGGGTTATTTTCTCTTTCCTTTTCAGCACCACAAACATGTTCCAAGTTGCTCATTTTGTTAATAGGATTTCAACATATTGTCCATTTACTTCTAATACTACATTTTGATTGGTAAGTAATTTTCTTGCATCAAGATGGTTAGACTAGTTCTGGAGCATCTTGCCCTGTATTTAGTCATATGACTGTGTCATCGTTTTGAGTTTCAGTCTTGGGTCTGTTTAGAGTTCTTAGATATGGAATTTTAGCATATATTTTGGTGTCTTGAATGACATGAAAGCCTTGTTCTGCATGATTTAGGTTATAGCCCTAGATATGGGTCTACTTGCTGCTGGAACTAAATATCGTGGAGAATTTGAGGAGAGATTGAAAAAATTAATGGAGGAAATCAAACAAAGTGATGAAATAATACTTTTCATTGATGAAATGCACACTCTTGTTGGAGCAGGAGCAGCTGAAGAGGCAGTTAATGCGGCAAACATATTGAAACCAGCTCTTGCTAGAGGTGAACTACAGGTAATACTTTCTTGACATCTAAAATGGATACGCTGCATTTTATATAGTACAATAATAATTCAGTAATACAACGACTTCAAACTATATTTTGAATCACATTACAATATTTCACTTTTGAATTGCATATCAATGACCATTTTTTACAATCTGCAGAAGTTTCAATTGATTAGTTTTGGAATACTTTTATCTGAAAAAAAGTGTACACATTTTCAACAGTTCATTTTTTATCAATAGTATAAAAAATTAAAATTCTGAATGGTCACTTTGGACTTGATATGAAATGTGAAGACTGAAGACATATATATGGTTGTGCAAATGCTGAACTTGCCACAACTTCCATCTCTTAAGTAAATAGATTTAAATACTTATGCAGTGTATAGGAGCCACAACACTAGATGAATACAGGAAGCACATTGAAAAGGATCCGGCTTTCGAGAGGAGATTCCAGCCAGTTAAAGTGCCGGAGCCAACTGTGAGTGAAACAATACAAATACTGAAAGGGGTTAGACAGCGCAAAGCGATCACCACAAGCTCCATTATACCGATGATGCTCTTGTAGCTGCTGCAAAGCTGTCACATCAATATATCAGGTTTGTCATAATTTATACGTATGCACATTCTCTCCTCATTTTCAATTTTAATTTATGCTGTGGAAAAGTTTTTTTTTTTTTTTTATACTTCTGGTATTGCATGTTTAAATTGGAATTTCTTGACCAAAGTCAATCTTTTGGAATTTTGCATTATGCCTTTGAATTGTTTACAACATTTATTTTGGAACTCTCTTATAGTTGTTAATATGAAAGAATCAAACTGTACCTTGTATCTTGTTGTTTTCTACCTGTTGTTTATCTTAAAAGTATTTTCTAGTTCATAAATTAATTATGTCTTCTGCAGTGATCGATTTTTGCCTGACAAAGCTATAGATTTGATTGACGAAGCTGGTTCCCAAGTTCGACTTCAACATGCGCAGGTATTGTTCATCTACCATTCTTTGAACCAGCAGTTCTTAGTCTCGTCTACTGTTGAGCTAATTAGACCCGATTTATATACTTGCAGTTACCTGAAGAAGCAAGAGGGCTTGAAAAGGAGGTTAGGCAGATAGTTAAGGCGAAAGATGAATCTGTTCGCAACCAAGAATTTGAAAAGGTAAGGCCATAATTTAAGATTTATCTTGTATAGTTGTAACATTAGCCAACATTTTTAGGATACTCAGCCACCTTTTTTCCTACGAGATTATATTATATTTTTTCTAAAAACAAAAGTCAGCTATTTAAGGTTATTTTATCTTTCCTAAAGTTCTATAGCGACTTTAGTCTCTAGTTTTTGTTTGAAGACATTGTCGTGGTTTTTTCCTTAAATTATATATCTCCAATTTCTTTTACTTTTTGGCTAATAATTTGCGGGCTGATGGCACCTTAATCTCTGAATAGGCTGGAGAGCTACGGGATAAAGAAAAGGATCTTAAGACTCAGATATTAGCACTTATAGAAAAAAACAAGGAGATGAGCAAGTCAGAGAGTGAGACAGGAGATATAGGTGCACTTATGACTGAAGTTGTCATACAAAATATTGTTACCGCCTGGACTGGTGTCCCTGTTGACAAAGTCTCGGTTCTCGAATCCGATCGCCTTCTCAAGATGGAAGAGAGCTTACACAAACATATTATTGGTCAGCACAAAGCAGTAGAAGCCATTAGCCGCACTATCCGTCGAGCTCGTGTTGGACTTAAGAACCCTAACCGGCCAATTGCCAGCTTCATCTTTTCTGGCCCTACTGGTGTGGGGAAGTCTGAGTTGGCCAAAGCATTGGCCTCGTACTACTTTGTTTCTGAAGATGCTATGATTCGGCTTGACATGTGTGAATTTATGGAACGACACACAGTCTCCAAACTCATCTGCTCATCTTCTGGATATGTTGGTTATACCGAGGGTGGTCAACTGACTGAGGCAGTTCGGCGCTGTCGCTACACTGTTGTACTCTTTGATGAGATTGAGAAAGCGCATCCTGATGTCTTCAACATGATGCTTCAAATCCTGGAAGATGGTAACAGATAGTAAGGGAAGAACTGCAAACTTCAAGAACACACTTCTTATAATGACATCAAAAGTTGGAAGCAGTGTGATTGAGAAAGGAGGCCGTCTACAAGGATTTGACCTTGACTATGATGAGAAGGACAGTAATTATAACCGAATCAAAAGCTTGGTGACCGGGGAGCTGAAGCAATACTTTAGGCCAGAGTTCTTGAATAGGCTGGATGAAATGATTGTTTTCAGGCAACTTACAAAACTGGAGGTTAAGAAGATAGCTGATATAATGCTGAAGGAGGTGTTCGAAAGACTGAAAACCAAAGAGATTGAGCTCTCGGTGACAGAGATTTGGGGAGAGAGTGGTTGGCAAAGGTTATAATCCTAGTTATGGTGCCAGACCTCTAAGAGGAGCTATAATGCGACTTTTGGAAGACAACATGGCTAAGAAAATGCTTTCTAGAGAGATTAAAGAGGGTGACTCTGTTATAGTGGATGTTGATTCTGATGGAAATGTGATTGTGCTCAATGGTAGTAGTGGTGCTCCAGATTCATTGCCAGAGTTTCTTTTTGTGTAATATGGTTGCCCACAAGAATTGTTTCACTTAGGAATCGAACTCAGATTCTCCTAAACAATTCGTCCTTGGTGGAGCTCATTAACCACTTGAGCTCAATTGTTTGGTTCCCCTTGTGCTAAGTTGTGTAGTTTTTTTTTTTTAATGGCTAAGTTGTGTACAGTCTGTTTAGTTGTTGATGAACATAAGGCTTTTAATTTGAACAATTTTATTTTTTAATGAAAGCTCAACATTTCAAAGTATATTTTAGTGCTAATCATAATTCCATATATAGTAATTAGCTTGTTCAGATCCTCCATTTCTTGTTACCCTCTTTCTTCATTCTCACTGCACTTGTTATTCTCGAAGGTGTCAACAAGAGCTCGTCCTTTGTACTCTATTATCAATCCTTTTGTCACCATCTTGTAGGTAGATATAAATTTTTCTTGCTCTGTCTTTTAATGCTAGATTTTGATTTTACGTCAAAAATTTATGAATTTGCTGGAGTTTTTGTTGGAGATGCTGATGAAAGTTTAATGCTGATGAAGTTTATGAATTTGGTATGCTGTGTTTTTGTAACACCCATACTAATTTTAACTAGTATATTAGCAGGAGTGTTAAACTGATACTGGATACATTTAAATACAATACAGAAAATTGTTTGATAATTATACAAAACATAAGTCTTTGATACAATCCATAATCTGATACTAAATATTTCCCATAATATTCATATACATCATGATACAATAATATACAACACCAATAAAACATGAGCAGCACGATCAGTCCGTAGCTTTCTCTTTACCTTTTCGTCGTGCTACCTGCGAAGAACCTGCACCAGAAGGAAAGGGATGAGACATAACGTCTCAGTGAGCTCCTACCCTACCTACTGTTTGGCAACCTCGGGGAACCTAGGGTTGCCGTGCCTACCTCGGCGAACTCGGGAATACCTATGATCGCCAAGTCTCAAACTCACCCATAGAGGGCTAACTGTCTGTTTCTGATAATCTGGTGATCAAGGGGAAACCTAGGATCACCGTCTGATAGCTGCTAACTGATATCTGATAACTATCTGATTAAATATTTTCTGACTGATAAAGTAATAAATTATTAACTGATCTTTATGTTAGCGGTTAGCGTTGAACAAACAATGTTATCTGAGTTCATTTTACGGAATGCCCCCGGGTGGAGTAACCCCGAAGCACATTCCCCTGATAACCGGTGAAAATTCCTATCATATCAGGCTAACACCGGACTCCTCTTGTCGTCGTGCGGTTATCCTTGCGGAATAACACGTCCCACTGGCGTGAACCTCCTGTGTCCCACTGGCGTGAACAACAGAAGACACGACTTAATATTAATAGTTTTAACTGATGCGTATACCTCCCGTGTCCCACTGGCGTGAACGACGGAAGACGCGAGTAAATAATCTGTAAACTGATGCATGAACATTTCATGTCCCACTGGCGTGAACGATGAAAGTCATGACTTAATAGTATAAAGCTTAATCTTAACTTTGCATGAACCATTCGAGTTCCACTGGCGTGAACGTCGAAGGCCACGGCTTAATATCTGAATAATGCATGATTACTTAACCTATGATAGGTCCTAAGCTTGGGTTCTGAAAATAATCTTGGCTTATATGTGCTTATAGGAGTGTAGGGATTTAAGTTTGTAGAGAGATAATTCCATTCCAATCCCTTTTCATATCTATATAACTTAGAAGTATGAGTGTTTATCTCTTATCATCATACCTATCCTTTATCCTATCCTTTACTATTACATTGCTACATAGCATAAAATTGGGTGGGTTCAAAATCGGTGGCCGATTTCCCAACTTCGGGGGCCGAATTTTGTCGTGAGTCCCATGGCCAACCATGCTGCAAATCGGTGGCCGAAGGTCTAAAATCGGTGGCCGATTTTAGCAATAGCAGGGGACGAATTTCAGCTTCCTAAACCATACCAATCCCAACCAAAACCTCATAACAGCTCATGAACAAGAATTACAAGGCATAGGGTAGATAAAAGCATGAATTAAGCAAGGAATTGGTTCACAAAGGATTAGGGTACAAATTATAAACATTGATTCAACTTGTAAAAAGACATTAAAACTACTCAAAGGGGTTATATCACCCCATGGAGCTCACCTTAACCTCCTAATGGTGCTTGGTAATTCTGATTCTCAAAGCTTTAGTTTCAATCTATCTACTTCTCTCACTTTCTTCCTTGATTCTCCTTGTTTTCTTTCACTCGTTCTAGCTTACTAATCAAACCTTGCTTGTGAAGTTTCTCTCAAGAACTTAGATTGGGGAAAGATGAGTTTAGGGAGAGGGAGAGAGAGGGCGTGTAGGTTGGTACAAGGGGAGAGGAGAGCTGAAAATTTTGGAAGGAAAATGGGAATGGAAGAATAAGTTGGTAAGGAGATATTTCTACCACTTATTTTAAGAAAACAACTTCATTCTCCTCTAATTTACAATCATGCCATTCAAACATTATTAATTTGTCTTGCTTCTCAATTGCGTCTAACACTGATAATAATTGCATCTAAGCGGGATGTTACAATCTACTCCCCTTAAAGAAATTTCGTCCTCGAAATTTAGAAGTTACCTGAAAATAAATGAGGATAGGTTGCTTGCATATCTGACTCTAACTCCCACGTTGCTTCACCGTCCGGAGAACCTTTCCATACAACCTTAACTATAGGAATCTCTTTGTTCCGCAAAGTCTTAATATCACGATCGATTATCTGTTCTGGCTCAGGTTGAAAGGTTAAGTCCGATCTCAATTCAATACTATCAAGCTCCACCGGTTGGAAAGGATCAGGAATGAATTTCCTTAGTTGCGAGACATGAAAGACATCATGTAACCCTGACATGGCTGGTGGCAACGCCAACTGATAAGCTGCCGGACCAACACGTCGAAGTATCTGGAACGGTCCAACATACCTTGGACAAAGCTTCTTAGTTCTGAAAGCTCCTCTTAAACCCAACTTAGGAGTAACTTTAAGAAATACATGGTCTCCTTCATCAAACTCTAAGGGTCTTCGTCTCCTATCAGCATAACTTTTCTGGCGACTCTGTGCTGTTCTCATCTTATCTTGAATAGACTTAATCTTTAGAGTCGTCTCCTGAATGATCTCTGGACCCAAAATACTCTTATCTCCAACTTCAGCCCAACAAAGCGGGGTTCTGCATTTTCTACCATATAGAGCTTCATAAGGTGCCATTCCAATGCTAGAATGGTAACTGTTGTTGTAAGAGAATTCAATCAATGGTAGGTGATTGTTCCAACTTCCTCCATCTTCTAGAATACATGCACGTAACATATCCTCTAACGTCTGGATAGTCCTCTCTGATTGCCCGTCTGTTTGAGGATGATGGGACGTACTCATCTTTAATCTTGTCCCTAAAGCCTTCTGAAAAGCTTTCCAAAAGTGGGATGTGAAAATGGGATCTCTATCAGACACTATACTAGCTGGCACACCATGGAGTTTCACTATTTCAGAAATAAACAATTCAGCATACTGTGAGGCTCGGTACGTAGTCTTAACCGGCAAGAAATGAGCTGACTTGGTTAACCGGTCCACTATTACCCATATGGAGTCATGTCCTCGCTGTGTTCGAGGTAATCCACTCACAAAATCCATGGTTATATCTTCCCATTTCCATTGTGGAATTTCCAAAGGCACTAACATCCCTGCAGGCCTTTGGTGCTCAATCTTCACTTGCTGACAAACAATGCATCTCGACACAAACTCCGCCACATCTCTTTTCATGCTAGGCCACCAATAATCTCTTTTCAAATCTTGGTACATCTTGGTGGTACCTGGGTGAATGCTGAAACTGCTCTTATGCGCTTCTTCTAGTATCAACCTTTTTAACTCCTCATCATTCGGAACAAAAATCCTTCCTTCGAACAATAACACACCATCTGGTGCCCATGAATACTCTGCTTGGCCAACTTTTCTCTGAAGGTCCTTATCCATGCTTTGCGCTTGTGCAATTCTAGACCGTAGGTCGCACAAAATATCTAACTTGTTTAACAAAACGCCACCTTCCATCTCGGTCATATGGAGATTAAGATCTCTAAACTTTTCATATAGTCCACACGTGTGCATCATCACTTCAGCTTTGACTAAAGCCTTCCGACTCAAGGCGTCTGCTACCACATTAGCCTTTCCTGGATGGTACTTCAGATCAAAATCAAAGTCCTTCAAATATTCCATCCATCGTCTTTGTCTCATGTTAAGATCTCTTTGGTCAAACAGGTATTTCAAACTCTTATGGTCACTAAACAAATCGAATTGTGCACCATACAAATGATGTCTCCAGATCTTCAATGCGAAAACTATTGCTGCTAACTCAAGATCATGGGTAGGATAATTCTCTTCATGTGTCTTGAGTTGTCTGGACGCATATGCTATGACATTTTCCCCTTGCATAAGAACACTTCCCAGTCCTTTAGAAGATGCATCGCAGAAAACGGTGTACCTCTTTTCAGGATCTGGTATTGCCAACACTGGCGCCTTAGTTAACTTCCTCTTTAAAACTCTGAAACTCCTTTCACATTCTTCGTCCCAAATAAAGGGTACGTCCTTCCTGGTGAGACGTGAGAGGGGTAAAGCAATCTGAGAAAACTTCATGATAAACCTTCGATAATAACCTGCTAAGCCGAGAAAACTCCTAACTTCAGCTACATTTTTGGGTCTTTCCCAACTGAGTACGGCTTCAACTTTAGATGGATCAACAGCTACTCCTCCTTGAGAAATAACGTGACCCAAAAACTTAATCTCGGATAACCAGAATTCACACTTGCTAAACTTAGCATACAGCTGCTTGTCTCTAAGGACATCCAATACAATTCTTAAGTGCTGAGCATGCTCTTGAGGACCTTTAGAATAGATCAGAATGTCATCAATGAAAATCACCACAAATTGATCAAGGTAAGGCTGAAATATTCTGTTCATATAATCCATGAATACTGCTGGGGCATTGGTGACACCAAATGGCATAACCAGAAATTCGTAGTGCCCATAACGCGTTCGAAACGCCGTTTTAGACACATCTGAAGACTTTATACGAATCTGATGATAACCTGACCGAAGATCAATTTTGGAAAATACTGTCGCTCCTTTAAGCTGGTCTAGTAGGTCGTCAATCCTGGGGAGTGGATACTTATTCTTGATAGTCACCTTATTAAGTTGACGATAATCAATACACAACCTCATGCTACCATCTTTCTTCTTGACCAACAAGACCGGAGCACCCCAAGGTGATACACTGGGTCTGATAAAATGCTTCTGAATCAATTCTTCTAACTGAGATTTCAGTTCTTTCAGCTCTGTTGGTGACATTCTGTACGGTGCCACAGATACTGGCTCCGCTCCTGGAATCAGATCAATTGAAAACTCTACCTCACGCTCTGGAGGCAGACTAGACACTTCTGAAGGGAAGACATCTAAGTATTCATTTACAATAGGAATATCACTGGGGCTTAACTCTGATTCTGAAGCCACAGTGAGCATCACATAGAATCCCTTATCTTGAGCACAAATGAATTGAATTAACTGATGGGTGCGGTTAATCAATTCAGACAGAGCCACACCTTCCGCCGTATCACTGGTCGGCATATAAATACTTTTCTCTGAACAACCAATATACACATGGTTAGCAGAGAGCCAATCCATGCCTAGAATCACATCCAATTGCTCCATCGGGAGACAAACTAAATCAACGTAGTAGGTCTTACTAGACACAGTGATAGGACAGCTTTCACAAACATACTTTGCCTCAATTCCGCCTTCAGTAGCGGTAGTCACTAACATTGGAGGGTTCAACGGAGACAAAGGTAATTGCAGCGTCTCCACACATTTATATGAAATAAAAGAACATGAAGCGCCGCAATCAAAAAGAACTTTTACTGGATTAGTACCCAAGTAACACATACCAGCAATTAAATCTTCATTGGCTACAGCCTTTGCACCGTCAAGAGAGTACACTCTGCCCCTACTAGTAGTTGTTCCTTCAGCTGATCCTTTACCACGTCTGTTGGGACACTCTGATATGAAATGCCCTGGCTGTTTACATCCATAACAAATACCAGCACCTATCAAACACTCTCCTTTATGCATCCTACCACATGTCTTGCAAGTAGGATTAGTCCGCAAAGGATTATGTTGTGGAGAGTATGTCTGCTTCCCCCTCTGTGGAGATCCTTTTGGCTTAAGTTTATCGTGATACTTATCTGACATTCTGCTCTTCTTCTTCTCATAAGCTGCTGATCTTTCTTTAGAGGTCTTAGCAAGTCCTGCTTCAACCACCAGACTGTCATGTACTAGCTCATCATAACTTGCAGTTCTTTGGAGACTCACTGCAGTGTCAATCTCGCCTCTTAAACCTCGCTTATACTGGTTCATCTTCCACACTTCATTCTCAGCATACTCGTTGTGTGTGGAATAGTAGGACAACTCTTCAAACTTCTTTGTAAACTCAGCAACCGACATACTACCTTGCTTCAATTCCAAGAACTCTTGCTCCTTCTTTACCTTGTAAGACAAAGGTAAATACTTCTCCAACATTACTCCTTTGAAATTCTCCCAATTCACTTCTACACCGTTGGCTTCCATCCTGCGCTGAGCAGATTCCCACCAGTCTTCTGCTGCGCCTCTGAGTTGGTTCGTGGCATAGACCACTTTATCTTCCTCCGAACAATCAGCCATTCTAAAGATCTTCTCCATTTGTTTAATCCACTTCCTGGCTTCTTGCGGTTCACCTTCTCCATTGAATTCCGGAGGGTGATGTCTGTTATACTCCCGGAACACAGGGTTACCAATTACTGGGGGAGGTGGTGGCTGTGGATGGAAACCTTGTCCCTGCTGCATCATCTCCATCCACTGCTGTTGAGCTTGGGCCTGTTGCTGAGATTGCTGTTGCATCATCAGCATCATTTGCTGATACTGTAATGCATTCTGAGCTTGTTGCTCTTGGTATTGTTGCTGCCAGGCCTGCTGTTGTTGCATCATCTGTTCCCATGAATTCTGACTGGGTCCTCCACTTTCATCACTAGCTTGATTAGTACGAGGTCTACCTCTTCTTCTCCCAGACATCTTATCCTAGCTGTCATATACAAGTCAAAGTGATCAGTTTTAACTGAACATAACATCTAGAATAATGTCCTGGATCCAAGAGGTCCGGAAACTTGGATTGTACTTTAATGACCCAAGGCACGGTCTGAATCGACCTGCTCTGATACCAATTGTAACACCCATACTAATTTTAACTAGTATATTAGCAGGAGTGTTAAACTGATACTGGATACATTTAAATACAATACAGAAAATTGTTTGATAATTATACAAAACATAAGTCTTTGATACAATCCATAATCTGATACTAAATATTTCCCATAATATTCATATACATCATGATACAATAATATACAACACCAATAAAACATGAGCAGCACGATCAGTCCGTAGCTTTCTCTTTACCTTTTCGTCGTGCTACCTGCGAAGAACCTGCACCAGAAGGAAAGGGATGAGACATAACGTCTCAGTGAGCTCCTACCCTACCTACTGTTTGGCAACCTCGGGGAACCTAGGGTTGCCGTGCCTACCTCGGCGAACTCGGGAATACCTATGATCGCCAAGTCTCAAACTCACCCATAGAGGGCTAACTGTCTGTTTCTGATAATCTGGTGATCAAGGGGAAACCTAGGATCACCGTCTGATAGCTGCTAACTGATATCTGATAACTATCTGATTAAATATTTTCTGACTGATAAAGTAATAAATTATTAACTGATCTTTATGTTAGCGGTTAGCGTTGAACAAACAATGTTATCTGAGTTCATTTTACGGAATGCCCCCGGGTGGAGTAACCCCGAAGCACATTCCCCTGATAACCGGTGAAAATTCCTATCATATCAGGCTAACACCGGACTCCTCTTGTCGTCGTGCGGTTATCCTTGCGGAATAACACGTCCCACTGGCGTGAACCTCCTGTGTCCCACTGGCGTGAACAACAGAAGACACGACTTAATATTAATAGTTTTAACTGATGCGTATACCTCCCGTGTCCCACTGGCGTGAACGACGGAAGACGCGAGTAAATAATCTGTAAACTGATGCATGAACATTTCATGTCCCACTGGCGTGAACGATGAAAGTCATGACTTAATAGTATAAAGCTTAATCTTAACTTTGCATGAACCATTCGAGTTCCACTGGCGTGAACGTCGAAGGCCACGGCTTAATATCTGAATAATGCATGATTACTTAACCTATGATAGGTCCTAAGCTTGGGTTCTGAAAATAATCTTGGCTTATATGTGCTTATAGGAGTGTAGGGATTTAAGTTTGTAGAGAGATAATTCCATTCCAATCCCTTTTCATATCTATATAACTTAGAAGTATGAGTGTTTATCTCTTATCATCATACCTATCCTTTATCCTATCCTTTACTATTACATTGCTACATAGCATAAAATTGGGTGGGTTCAAAATCGGTGGCCGATTTCCCAACTTCGGGGGCCGAATTTTGTCGTGAGTCCCATGGCCAACCATGCTGCAAATCGGTGGCCGAAGGTCTAAAATCGGTGGCCGATTTTAGCAATAGCAGGGGACGAATTTCAGCTTCCTAAACCATACCAATCCCAACCAAAACCTCATAACAGCTCATGAACAAGAATTACAAGGCATAGGGTAGATAAAAGCATGAATTAAGCAAGGAATTGGTTCACAAAGGATTAGGGTACAAATTATAAACATTGATTCAACTTGTAAAAAGACATTAAAACTACTCAAAGGGGTTATATCACCCCATGGAGCTCACCTTAACCTCCTAATGGTGCTTGGTAATTCTGATTCTCAAAGCTTTAGTTTCAATCTATCTACTTCTCTCACTTTCTTCCTTGATTCTCCTTGTTTTCTTTCACTCGTTCTAGCTTACTAATCAAACCTTGCTTGTGAAGTTTCTCTCAAGAACTTAGATTGGGGAAAGATGAGTTTAGGGAGAGGGAGAGAGAGGGCGTGTAGGTTGGTACAAGGGGAGAGGAGAGCTGAAAATTTTGGAAGGAAAATGGGAATGGAAGAATAAGTTGGTAAGGAGATATTTCTACCACTTATTTTAAGAAAACAACTTCATTCTCCTCTAATTTACAATCATGCCATTCAAACATTATTAATTTGTCTTGCTTCTCAATTGCGTCTAACACTGATAATAATTGCATCTAAGCGGGATGTTACAGTTTTGAACTTGGAGGCATGCTTATTTTCATTTTCTTGACCACTTGAAAGATCTTATTTACGTGTGACGTTAATCTTCTATATAAGAAGGAAAATTGCTAAATTATGAATTTATTTTCTTTCTGGTTTAGTTGCTTTCATTTGTAAAAGACATCTATTTTCTTAGCATAACTGTCAAAAGTTGATAGCAATAACTAATATAACTAACAGCCTATATGATGTTTTAACAAAACCATTTTTTTACTTCCCAATAACTAATATGTGATGAGATAAACAAATATAAATAAATGAGAACCTCCACATAAACTATCTCTACCACTGAATCATGTGATTTTAGTAAAGATAATCTATATACATCAATAACATCATACTATGACCTCAAATATTAAACGTATATTAGCTATTATACTTCTTTTCAATAGTTTGTCATTCTTTCATTGAAATTAGTGTTTTACAACATATACACTCCACCAAACCCTCTACTGCCTCTTTTCAATCCACTGTCAGAGCATTCGCCCCTATATAATGAGATCTGTGTATATACCCATAATAATGCAGTCACCAAGTGCAGACCATATGCTCTGAACAGAGACACCAATCCAATTTATAATGTGTTCCTGTACTTTTAGCTTACTGCTGCACCAACCCTGTTAATTCCAAAAATCATCTATACTACATTCTTTATGCCTCCAATATTGTCCAGACCAACAACCAACCATGTGTATTTTAATAGGTCTTCCCCTTCCACTCCACATATGCTACCAAGTATACACATTAGCATTCATACCCCTTCTTTCTTACATCCACCACAACAAGACCCTCTATCCTGCTAACACTTCGTTTTACCAAATATGTGTTACCACTCATATCCATCTAATTTATGCTCCTTTGATACACCAGACATACTAATGGTTTTATTTTTATGCAACCATTGGCCGATTGAGTATCAAGTCTTTTTTTTTTCTTTTTCTTTCATGAAGTAAATAATTTTCAGAACATTCAAGGATTCTGCCTCTGCTGCATTACACTGCACTGTCCTCAAATCAACAGCCATGACAGAGGACCCCGCTTCTGGCATCTCAGGTTTACAGATGCAGCAGAAACACAGGTCATTACCAGATGAGAAAACTGAAGATGATGCCGCTGTATCCCATAATTTTGAGAAAATAACTAGGATTTAATATTGACTCATGAACGGTGAAAATTTGTATACTATCAGTTAGCCATATTGTGAAACATTGAAACTCTTGATAAAAAAAGAAAAAGAAACTATCTCAAAAAACTAATCATTGTTGGTTCAAATTAAAAACCTACCCTTAGTTTCTGTAATGATGAGATGTGGTAATTTTCGTTAATTGCTAGACTGCTGGCACAAAACTGTAGAAAATTTCACATTGTAAGTGGACCAGATTTAAACACAATTATTTGGATGAACCTGACGGTTTTCCTCAAGATTAGGAGAATGCAACAATTTGGCAAAGCCTGAACATTAAGTAACAAAATATGCTTAGAACATCATTAGTAGGCAATAATAGCCTCTAAGTATCCATTGAAAATTGTATACTTGCCAACTATTTAATCTTTAAGATACTCTTGTCCCTTGATTTCAACTAGCAGACCAGATAAACTACAAAGTCCTAGTCCCCAAATAAGATGGTTAGGGTACCGACAATACATGATATCGGCAAGAAAGATTTATTCTCATGCTGTAAGCTCTGTGCATTTTGAAAGAATGATACAAGTGAGTCTAACACTATCACAAGAGGTACAAATATATACAGAGTCTAGAATAACCAACAGTGATGATAGTTATAACTTATAACTGTCTATGTAACTGAATAACCAACTGGCAACTGCCTAGCAGAAAATACAACACTAAACAGAGAAATTTTCAGAAGTGGATACCACTCCAAAATACTAAATTCCTGGATCAAAAAGCTGCATACATAGGTAGATTGTCAAATGTGCCTGTTAATTGTTGCAGTACTAAGTATTGCAACGACCAATATTTCCCTTTCAAATAATCTCTTATCTGCTGATCAGGAACATAGTTGGGTGCATCACCAACAATTTTAACTCATTTAAACATGGTTACAAAGAATTTGTCTAGTGAAATTTCAAGCTTCATTTAGTACTTGTCTATACTTGCATCTTGCTATAAAACAATTGTTTTAAGGGATAAAAATACAAACTCAGTAGAATTTGTTCAACTCTGAAAATTACTCTATACTAGTTCATTAACAGGGATAATAACAAAGTTTCTAATACATTACTAGCCTTAAATTAGGATATACAATATATTTTGCCGTTCAAAAAATATACGCTATACAATATTGAAATTCCAACTCATGTGTGTGTCCACTTTTCACATTTGTTTTTACGGATAAAAATACAAACTCAGTAGAATTTGTTCAACTCTGAAAATTACCCTATACTAGTTCATTAACAGGGATAATAACAAAGTTTCTAATACATTACTAGCTTTAATATAGGATATACAATATATTTTGCCATTAAAAAAATATAGGATATACAATATTGAAAATCCCAACTCATGTGTGTCCACTTTTAATATTTTTTATTAATATTAAAAATAAGGTAAGTCTCATTTCTCAAATATGACTTCAAATATTTGGTTTGGAGGTACCACTAGGCAAATAAAAATGAAGCTCATTTGAGATTTTCCCACACCAAACTTTACAACACATGAATCCTTAACATACTAACATGGACATGGTAAAAATACCACATAAAATAAAACAATTACATACAAGCAACATCTTAACAACGAAGCAAGTTATAGTTCTTAACAATCAATCAAGCAAATGTTTCATTTCACATAAATGTTATATGAATCAAAGACTTCTTAAAAAGCATTATATCATACCTACTTCTACTATCATAAGAAATACCTATTTTTACTCTTATAGTAGACCTCTAGAAATCATTTCACGAAGAAGTTTGTGTGCCTTATCATTCCCACCACTTTTAAAGAGAGCACGAATCATTATTTCAAAAGTTATAGCATTAGGAAAACAACCATTCTCTTCCATTTTCGATAGCAAGCCAAATGCTTCTTCAAACAAGCCCTCTTTACAAAGTCCACAAATCATAATTGTGTATGTTACGACAGTTAGATGGTATCCTTTAATCAAAAGTTTTTGAAAAATTTGCTGTGCATCCTTAAGTTTTCCACCTTTGCACAAACCATCAATAAGTGTGTTGTATAAACACATATCCAATTGAATACCTTGGTCTTTAATTTTCTTGACTAATGTGATTGCCTTGTCAAGATGATTGTTTTTGCACAAAGAATGTATTAAGGAATTGTAAGTGATGACATCAGGTGGTTGTCCTCTATTATGCATCTCATGAACAAGCTCCCATGCATAAGAAACTCTCTCTGATTTGCACAAACCATCAATAAGAGTGTTGTAAGTTACCGCATCAGGAATCATATTTTTTAAACGCATTTCTTTAAAGAGATTGATGGCTTCGTCCACCATTCCACTCTTACAAAATCCATCAATCATGATGCTGTAGCTCTTAACATCGGGCATGATTCCCCTTTGGCCCATTTCGTCGAATACATATTTAACCTCGTTCACTTCATTATGTAGGCAATACCCATACATTAAAGAACTATAAGTAACAACATCAGGTTCCATACCTTGTTTCATCATGGCAGTTAACATACTTTTAGCTTCTTTCATCTTTCCCTCCTTACAAAACGCATCAATCAATATACTAAAGATATAAACATCCGGGTGTACGTTTTTCAACGCCATTTGATTCAACAAAACAATCGCTTCTTTTAATTGACCCACATTACAAAAGCCATAGATTAGAGCACTATAAGTGACAGCATCAGGCGAAATTCCCTTGTTAACCATTTCAGTAAATAACTCAGAAGCATCGTTTACACATTCATTTTTACACATGCTATGAATGATAGTAGTGTACATTAGCTCATTAGGCATGACCGATTGTAGTCCTAGTCGTCTCAACAATTGGAGGGCAGTTGTTGTTTGTCCCATTTTACACAAACCATGAATTAACGTCCCATAACTAACATTGTTGAGGCGAAATCCCTTGGCAACAACATCATCATGAAAGTGCAACGCCGTCTGAATCTCACCCTTACGACAGAGGCCTTTTAAAAGGGTAGTTAGGGTTATTACCGTCGGTTGATAACCCATCTTAAGAATCTTGGCAAATAGAGAAAAAGCAAAAGGGATATGACCTAAGTGACAGTAACAATTGATGAGAGTGTTGATAGTAACAATGTCAGGTCTAATTCCGCGGAATTCCATTTGTTGAGAAAGGGAAATAACAGTTAAGTAGTCCTTATTTGTCTTAACAAGGGAACCTAAAATCTTGTTGAATTCTTCAATGATAAAATGAGGATTGTGCCATTGTAGCATGTGATTAAATGTGTAAATAGCATCGTGGACGTGAGAATTACGAGAGTGAGAGAATGACCTTGATGAAAAGGAATGTAGAAAATAGGGTTTTGAAATTTTATATCTCAAAAACGAAGACATTACATCGAAGTTGAAGAAGAACTACTAGACGCACCTTTTGGATTTTTGCACAAGAATGGAATTGAATCAGGCGGCAACAGTATGGTATAATTCAGCGACACCAAGATTATGAAAGTGTTACAAACTTCATTTTTTCACAGCGTGTAACGAAATGCTAGTAGAATAAGATTTCTCTACGTAATATTAAGGGGGTGTATTGAATTGTGATTTCAAAGGATTTTGAAAGACTTTTTTATAATAAAAAAGTCTAGTGGTATTCAATCAAGACTTTTATAAAATATAAAGAAATCTTGTGGTATTCAATTAAGACAATCATGACTTTCTTTTCAGGGCAACGAAATCTGTTGGTATTCAATTAAGATTTCTCATGATTTATAAATTGTCTCTCGGTATTCAAAAGTCCATAGATTTTGATGGATTTTTTGATGAAATGGATTTTGTGAGACTTTTTAGTTAAAATATAAATACTTCTCTCATCAAACAATCTCACACAAACCCTTGAGATTTTGTCACTCTGTTTCAAACCCTTGTTTGTCGTCATATGCTCTATGCCAATTTTTCTTCTTCTTCTTTTTCTCTGTCAAATTCTTCAAAAATCTATAGATATTTGTTATGATTTCTTGTTTTTCTAACCGATTGTTTTTTCTTTTCTTTTGGTATGATTTCTTGTCATTTTGTATGCCATGTTTTTATATTCCGATTTCTTGATTATTTTACCGATTTTTTTTTAATGATTTGTTGCTCTTTTTTGTCTGATTTGTTGTTATTTTTTTGTCCGATTCTTTCTATGCCATGTTTTTTTCATTCCAATTTCTTGTTTTTAGCGTCTTTTTCTTTTCTCCGATTTGTTTTATTTTTACAACAATTCATTGTTTTTATTTTATTTTATGATTTGTTGTTATTTTTTCTTTTGACAATTGTTTCACTGATATTATTTGCTTATATTGATTAATTTGACAATTGTTTCACTGATATTATTTGCTTATATTGATTAATTATTTTCTTTTCATTGATATAATAAGTGAGTGTTATTTTTACTATTAGGTAGTTTTTTTCTTTATTTTTATTGAATATATATTATTTGGTATATAGTCACCATATTTTGACAATTAGGAAACAACAATTATTCTAGTGAAATAACTAGTTTTTTCCTTATACATATTAGTGATTGAATGGGGGATTCACAGCAAGAAAATAACCGAGAAAAGGGTAAAGACAAAGATAGTTGTGTAGGTTGGACCATAGATGAAACTACTGAGTTGTTGCACCTCCTTGTGGATGCTATAAATAGGGAAATGCGTGATACCAATGGATCACTTAGCAAACAAAATGTAGAGCGGATTTTTACGCAATAATCACTTTGTTTTCTTTTTTTTAATAATCACTTAGGTTTTATTTTTCTTTATTCAAATTAAAAAAAAATCTTAAAAGTTTTTAGTGTAAAAGTCAGTGTTATGCTCGAGGGATTAGCCTCTGAAGTTGCGCGCGGAAGATACTCGATTTACACAAAAAAAAGCCAGTGTTATAAATCCATTGAAATCTGTGTTATAAATCCATTAAAATATGTGTTATAAATCTTGAGTGTAAAAAGTCTTTTAAAAAAAGTCTTTTAAAATCTCACAGAATCAATACAATCCTATAAAGTCTTTTACAATCCTAAAGACTTTTTTTATAAAAATAGTCTTTTAAAATCTCAATCCAATACACCCCCCTAATATTGCATATGTTAAAACAAATAAAGTAGCAATTTTTTTTAGGCTTAAATGCATTTTTGGTCCTCTATGTTTGAAAAAGTTATGATTTTGGCCCCCTTTAAAAAAAATGGATTATTACACCCTAATTCACCCCTAACTTTTGTCCCTTTTGCAAAAGGCTGATTTTGACCAAGTCAACGCATACGTGGCAGGTCCACGCGTGTAATTATGAATTAAAAAATAAAACAAAAATCCATGCGTGTAATTATCAAATTAAAAAAAAAAATAAAAAATTGGGTTTAATATATAGTGTCACGTGACATCTTGTATTTACATTTTTATCCTTTTTAGAAACTAGGGTTTCAAACCCCTATCTTCCCCAATCGTACCTCTTCCAATCTCATCTCTTTCATATATGTCTTCAAAAAACAACCATCCAGACCTATTAAGGGCAAACAAACATGATTAGGACCAAAGTTCAAGTGATTAATATTTGCAGGGAAATTTTAGAAGGATTAGTAAGTACAGGGACTAAAATTCAAACGAGCTCTATTTGCAAGGACTATAGACATATTTAAGCCTTTTTATTTTAATGGATCCATTGCATCAGTTTTTTTTTCTTTCTGAATGTCTCCAGTGTTTCATTTAAGTGAAGTAGTTTTGCTCTTCGTAATTTCTTTTTGATAGGGGTTGATTATAAACGGAAGAAAAAGGTAGGGGTTGATTTTAATACCACAATTAATGGATTGGATAATTTCAAACAAAAGAATTGGAGTTGATTTTTATAAAATATATTAGGGGTCGTCGATCTGAAGCAAAACAGTAGAAAAGCTTGTAGTGTTGTTTAGAGAAAGGTCCATTAGAGAAAATAGTTTACAGCGGTTTCAAATTGGGGAAAACACTTTTTTAACAAAGGATATGAAATATTCAATTTCATTATACTGTTTCAAGTTGGAAAAATGGCAGTTTCAAAATCTTCAAGAAAACAAAAAACAAGAAGAAAAAAGAAGAAGAAGCCATACGTGCGAGCGAGAAAGAGAGAGGGAGCTTACTAGTCACGTGCATTTTTATTGAGTCATTTAATCTCATGTGTTTAATTTGATCCAAGGGTTGTTATTAGTTCCTCTCATCTCTCATTATAAAAACTCCTCTCATTTGATACTCTCCCTATATATATATATCCTCTCATGAAGAATGATACTTTTATGTTTTCATTATTATAGCTATATAGTTCTCATATTCGATTATGTAATAAAGATAATAAAATAATGTTCAATATAAATAAACACCAGCAGCACATGAAAATGCTAATAACTTTAATAACTGTAAAACTTATAAATGTGCCATTGATCCTCTTAATTTGATCAAGACATTCCATATGTACATGTAAGCGAAGTAGCTATCATGATCCAGACAACACTAAGAACCAAAAGATCAGTGAGATATACACACTGGTGAATACTTTGAACGAGTTTTACATTTCTATTCTCCAAATTGTTGTGTTATGTAGGTGTTATGTCCCCAAATCATATCCAAAACACCAGAATCAGACGTTCACCTAATAAAAAACAAAGAATCATTAGTATATCCAATTTTGTTGTTATGAAGCATTAGTAAAACTCTTGATCACCAAATTAATAAGATAGAAAAATAAATCAAATTGGTGTGGTTTGAATATACTCAAAGAAAGGAGATGGTAATTCAAGATATAAGTCATACAATGTATACGAATTTCAAACTCAGAAAGCTCATGAAATAAATCAATTGTAATATCAGTGATAGCGGGACATAAGGTTGGAGAAAAAAATTAAGGGTTAACAAAAATAAAGAAACAATTTGAAGTGTAACTGTGTAAGGCATTTAAAAAAAAGCTGAAAATAACCTATGCTTGAGTTGCCGAACCCACATAGAAACAATGTGAAAAGAAAACAAAGACAGATGGAATTGGTCAATAACGACAAATTTTTTATGGGAGAACTAAAACATTTAAACCAAAATACATTTATCTAATCCGCTGACAGTGGATTCAAAAGGAGGAGAAACAGGCTTGGTTTAGCTGATGCGTCTCATACCGAACGGCATCACTTATTATTCTGTGCAATGCACAATTTTACCCACGTTAAGGCACTGATTAGTTTTCCTCTCCAAGCGGTGGAGATTTGTGACAAGCCAATATTGAAGCCAGTTAATTACCCATATATTGCAAAACTCGCAGACACTTAAGGATTAGATATTGAATTCATAAAAGACAATTACTATTCTAACATTGGATTTGAATCTGGTAACTTAATCATGAGCCTGCATGTTTCAAAATACAACTTTGACTTTGTTATACTTGTTAAACTCTTAACCCACTGAAGACTACAAGTACAACAGCAAAATCGGGACGACAATTCAAGATAGGTGTGCCAATTATCATTTCAAAATTAGAAGATCATCTATTCCAAAGATTAAATAATGGAGCCGGTGGGTTAGACTTCTACGTTCTCCAGCTTAAACATTTCCCAGTAAACAATTACTACTACCAATAGCAATAACCATAACAAAGCTGATCAAATGGTAAAAAAAAAAATCTAAAGGAACTGGAGATCTCCGTCAAAAATAACATAAAGAAACATTCTAAATAAGCTGGGGCTCACCCCACCCTTCTTCAGAACCTCAGTTAGGTATTAGTGAGAATTATTTAAGTTATTGGGCAGAGATAATTACACAAAACAAGGAAATGTCATTCCGCAGTGAAAGTTCTAATCAGATTTAACTAGAACATGTTTCTCAACAAAGAAATATGTACCTGCCCAATGATGAAGAGCCTCTAAAAGGTGATATCAAAGACGAGCCTTCCTGAATTTCTGTAATCTCACGGTCCTGGACGGTAAAATGTCAAAAGAACAAGTTAAAAGATTGTAGATTGTAAATCTTCACCCATTGTTTACCTTACCCACCTCAGAGAAAATAAATCCTAGACATAATGTGGTATGCAGGATGTCTAATAATGGCAACTGGGAAAAATCTGAATTATCAAATGAAGATATCACATCACATACCATATTATAAATAGGTGTTTGATTGCGCCAAAACTCTAAGCGAGGTAGAAGCCACCTTCCTACAAAATAACCCAAACATAAAGAATAGAGTGAAGTAAATGGCTTTTCAAATTACCATATGCAAAAATGCTAACAATATCATTGGGTGAGAAGTGTTGGACAACATGAATGACAGAGCATGAAAAGCAAATAGAGTGTATATATTATCAATTACCAAATAAGATGAATTACTTCATGAATTAACAATGATTGGAAAATTTACCAGATCTGGATTTTTTGAGACTCAATGACTCTGGAGAAACTGTGGATAATCTCTGTTGACTTCCCTTGTTCGAGTGACTTACGTCCCTTCCTTGAGGAGATTTTACAGAAGATGCAGGTTTAATAATTTTTCTCTTAGGTGTGACCGCTTCTGTTTCAACTGCCGCCCTTTTTTTCTTATAACATCCTTCGGTTTTTGCTGAAAAAGTTTTGGAAATTCTGGAACTCAATTTATTAGTGACCTGCTCAGACATTGTGTTTACTCTTCCCTTTTGTGACTGAACGGGTGTCGATAGACATTCCAGTCCTCCATCACTCATTTCCAAGGCTGCTGAGGCAGAGATCTGGTCTTTATTTGGATGTGTTGCAGGATCTCCAGTAGCAGGTTGCTTCTTCTGGTAGGGTCTAACATTATGCATCCGGGCACTACGTCTATTCCCGCCACTACCATGAACAACATTGACCCTACCCGTCTTAATTGGCATATCCCGTTCATCTTCAAGGAGTGCCTTATTGCGATCTCCAGTCGTCTTACCCGGTGATACCAAAGAAGTAGGAAAAGACTTCTCCACAGCTGCGACAACATTTGAAATATTAAGATATAGAGACTAGGTATAGGAAATGATAAAACATTGAGCAAATAAATCATGAATAAACATACATACGAATCATTTACAAACATGTCTAAATATTTACCATCAGATAATATTTCTGGAAGATTTGTTGATACATTATCAGGAACAGCAGTATCCAAATCATGATTTTCCACAACCTTCAAGGTAGAGCTCTGCTCTTTCTCTGGATTCTTGAGAGGATCTCCAGACGCAGGCTGCTTCTTCTGGCAGTCCTTAGCATTATGCAACCGGCCACTACCATGAACATCGTTGACCTCACTCATCTTAATTGACATATCTTGTTCATCTTCAAGGAACGACTTATTGCAATCTCTCGTGACCTTTTCCGACGATACCAAAGAAGTAGGAACGTAATTTTCCGAAGCTGCGACAACAATTAAAATACCAAGATATAGAGACTGTAGGTATAGGAAATGATAAAACATTAAACAAACAAGACATGAATAAACATACATACAAATCATTTACAAACATGTCTAAATATTTACCATCAAATGATATTTCTTGAAGATTTGCAGGTACATTATCCAGAACAACAATATCCGAATCATGATTTTCCACGGCCTTTGAGGTAGAGCTCGGCTCTCCATCTGGATGCTTGAAAGGACCTCTAGACTCAGGATGCTGCTTCGGCTTCTTCTGGCAGACCTTAACATTATGCAACCGGCCACTACGTCTAATCCGGCCACTACCATGAACATCATTGACCTCACTCATCTTAAATGACATATCTTGTTCATCTTCAATGAATGACTTATTGCAATCTCTCATGGCCTTTTCCGGTGATACCAGAGAAGTAGGAACAGAATTTTCCAAGGCTGCGACGACAATTAAAATACCAAGATATAGAGACTGTAGGTATAGGCACTGATAAAACATTAAACAAATAAGACATGAATAAACATACATACAAATCATTTACATACATGTCTAAATATTTACCATCAGATGATATTTCTGGAAGATTTGCTGGTACATTATCAGGAACAACAGTATCCGAATCATGATTTTCGACGGCCTTTGAGGTAGAGCTCGGCTCTTCATCTGGACGCTTGAGAGGACCTCTCGATACAGGATGCTGCTTTGGCTTTTTCTGCTGACAGACTTTAATATTATGCAACCTGGTACTACGTCTATTTTTACCACTACCACAAGCAATATCAACCCCACTCATCTTTGAGACGTTGCATTCATCTCCTGGGAATGGAGTCTTGCAATTCTCTGGGGCCTCTTCAGGCAATACCGACGAAGTAGGAATGGGCTTTTCCTCACCTGTAACAAAAATTAATAAAACAGCATTGAGATATAGAGAATAAAGAGATAACTAACAAAAAAACAACTATATGACAACAAATCATTAACAACCATCATCGAAATATTTACCGTTGGAGAAAATTTCTTGATAAAATGCAGATACATTATCCAAAACAGCATTGCCCGAATCAGTACCGGTTTCTGATTCTTCTCTAAAGCAAGCTAGAACAGAGCTTTCCCAATTTTCAGGAAAGCCAAATAAAAAACTCTTGAAAATCTAACCATGAAATAGAAGAAAAAACAAAAATCCATCAGGGGTAGCAATCATCAGATGAAGAACAAATATCATTATAAACAATATCTTGCAAGACTAACCACCAAAAACATTGACACTTATGAATACAAACCTGAGGAGTAAAACCATTATCCAGCGTGCGCTGTTTATTGATGAAACCTCTAATCAAAACATATATACCATCGACAGTCTCAAGGGAAACCTCATCATATCTTTTGATAATAGGAGCGGAATTAAACACCCGAACCGCTTCTTCCCTGAATCACAACATTAAATATGTGTTTGTGAAATACGATCATTTTATTTTAGTAAAAAAAAAACAAGTATGTGACCTCTGCTTTTGCATTAGCTTGAAAAATCTATGCAAATTTTTCAGCCAGTTTATAGTTTAGTGTTAAAACATACAAATAATAATTTATTCAAAACCGATCAAATTAACAAAAACAATTAAGTATTCAAAGTGACGTTCTAGTAAATGCCTATACGATTAACTCAACTAACTAACTAACTAACCAAACCATAAAAATATAGACTTGTGTTGTGTGCAGGGTCCAATTTCTGATTCAACAAGAGTGGAATCAAAAGATTATTGGATTTTCAAGTACAGCAAAGAATACTTACTTTCTGGAAGAGATGCCTGAGATGGCTAAACGGTGGTTTCCTTGGGATGATTTAACGAGCCACCAATCGTATAATGTAACCTAGAGAGGGAAAAACAAAAAGGAAATGAGATAAGAAGAAGAAGAAGAGAATGAAGAAGGGAAAGTGAGGAGGAATAACCGTTCGTTGGAAGCAAGAAGAAGAAGAAGAAGAAGAAGTTTTGGGGGTGCAATTAGAAGAAGTAGGAGTGAAGTCAGCCATCGTGTGAATCGCCGATACTGTACTAACCGGCGACATCCTCTTCTCCCTCACGCCACCAGAGACCCGTAAAGTGACAGATTCAATTGGTCACGTTTATAATAATAGGAAAGTACGATGAGAAGGTGAATGAGTTTTGGAAGGGGGCCCACAGCTTGAGAAGATGTCCGGGGATGTGATGGTGGTCCTTGTTGTCGGCGGTGCTTGTAGGCTGTAACATTTGAATAGAGTTGCAGCAAAAAGGAAAGATGAAGAATCGATAGAGAGAAAATGGAAAAGATGGGAAAATGACAAAATTGCCCCTATGTTTAACTTTGAAATTACAATTGTGTCCTCTGTGTATACGGTGTCTAATATGTGTAAAAAAAAATGTGTCTAGATATCTTTTCTCTTCACTAATATCCAGTTATATACTAGTACTTGTCAGCAGATTTCGTGATTGATTCTATTTTTTATATGGTTTAACATTATTAAATTCTTTTCAACCCTTATTTTATAGAAGCACACAAAGTCTGAAGATTTTTGGCAAAGTCTATATAGTTAAGCAAATGCAACAATATTATCTTAACATTGAATAATCTTACAAAATATGAGACAAATATATAGAAACTTTCTCTAATTTCACTATTATTGAAGTTTCACAATAAAAAATATTCTCTATTACACTCTCCTCTTCTCTTATTTAAAAATTAAAAGAGTACACCACTAGGGATGACAATTGGACACATGCCCAATGGACACCCACAAAAGATATCTACGACAGACGGGTAAATAACCGCAGTAATGGGTACAAGTACGGGCTCGGGTAATTACCTGCAAATTTGAACGGGTACGGGCACTTTAGTGCTCACCCCGCCCCATGCCCGCACATTATATAAACTTTACCAATGAATTTATTAAATATTAAATTTAGTTAATTAATTATAAGTCTTTGATATTTATTGTAATATGCACTTATTTTTTATATTTTAGATGTTTTTTATTTGGCTAAATAATATGATGCGTAATATTTTATATGTTGATTTAAAAAATTTCAAATCATATTTTAATTATGTTGTGATATTTTTTGTTATTCATTGTCTTTTTGTTGTGAAAGTGCGGATATGAGCGCGGGTACGGACGCTTAGATACACATCATATATGGGGACGGGCACCAGACTTGTTGCCTGTAAGAGTATGGGTTCGGATATGAGGATTTTTTAAAAACGCGAGTATGGGGATGATCACTATAGTATCCAGCCCAAAGGGTACCCATTGTCATCCCTAACACCACTTGAGATAAAAAGCATCTAAGAGCAAAGAGAAATTTTATGATCAAAGAAAATTAATCAATCATGGGCCTAGTTTGATCATTACATGATCCTGAGTTCATTTTTTTATTGATATTTACGTTTAAAGTTCAAGAAATGCTGTCCTTACAATATTTTTGTCTTTTGATTCATTTGATTCGATTTATCAAGCTAAACCAAGTTATTTGTGAGATTGAATTGTGTGAGTTTGAGTTGAAATAAAAATTTGTGACGAACTCGAATTAAATTTTGAGTCAATCAAATTTTAATTGAGTTGAGTTGAACCAAGTTCCACTAAAATTGACTCAACTCCAAAACTATATATATACACTGCACTTTCTAGATGTGAGATTGTTATATGATCAAGTAATGTCATTGCTTTGATGAAATATTTATCTTGCGATGTTTTATCTCGCATGTAAAAATATAAAATGATGTGCAGTAAAAACTACATCATTAAATTTAAATTTCATTTAGTCATAATAAATTTGCTAGGGAAACAATTAGAGTTGAAAAATATTTTGTTTCAATATTTAGATTATTTGACTTTTTCTGAAAAAATGATCGAAACCAATCTGAGAAACCATTATCACTTGGCATGTTCAAACTTCTGCATGAGAAACACTAACAAAATTATAACAAGTTCTTAATTTTGATTCATTATTGATATAAAAAACTTTTACACCACCAACAAATCATAATCAATATACGTGTTACTTTAGAAGTAGTTTGACCTAAACACATAAGAGTAACTTAGTGTTGTAAGATTGTAGTTAAGTGCAACAAAAGTTATCAATTGGTTTTTTTTTTATTCAAAGAATTTTTTTACCAAAACATTAAAACATACTTGAACTTGGTAGTTTTTTAAATTGTTTTATTTTGACACACAAATTTTCCATCAAAATCCGACAACAATTTAGATTGTTAACACAATTTAAATATTGGTTAATAACATTTAGAATTGTGATTAGTTGTGATGAGTAGATAATTAATGAGTTGCAATATAATTTTTAACCATTTACGAAATATGACGAAATGATGTTCAAACCACCTTCTAAATTATTATCAAATCTTAATCTAAATTTTGAGTCAAAATAATTATTTTTTATTTTTTAATAGAATACTTGACTTCGGTCAAGACACAAAGAATAAAATATTAAAGCAAGAAATCTTGTCATCGTTTAACATGTTTTACTCATAGACTAAATTTGCTAATCAATTACGTTAGTTAATAAAGTTAGTTCAACGCTAAGGAAGTCAGTCTCAGACCTTATGTAGTTCTCGGTCCTTTTTTATACAGTTCCTGACTGGTGCTGGCTCTTCACCCCAGCCCTGAAGTATTCTTCGAGCTCCTTCAGTTTAAGTGGGCCCTTGGTAGTTTTTCTCTCTCTTTTTTTTGGGGGGATTTTAAGCCCCTGGTTCCTAAAAAAAATTAAAAATTGCCGATCAATTCTAATAACAAGTCTTACATGAATCGTCCTAAAAAAAAGTCTTACATAATCGTAAAAAAAAAAATACATGACGCTCTTGGGGGAATGAACCAAGGTATTTTTGTGCCATCTTATAATTAGTTAGTAGTAATGAGGGTTTTTTAATATACTTTTTATAGGATTTTCTTTTACAAAATACTTTTTATAAGATATATTTATTCATAGATCTGAAATAAACTTACCTAATTTATTTCAGATTTAATTAACAAGAAAATACTATAAACAAGCGGTATAATTTTAATGAAATATTATATATTATTATAAGAAGAAGATTTATCTCCATTTAAAATTCTTCCCTTGTCTCTCAATATTGTTTTTTTTGTTTTGTTTTTATAGAGCATATCTCATAATTTATTATAAGATTTATTTATTCTGAAAGCTTAAATCATAACTGACTGTTTATATTTAAATAATTACAATTAAAATTCTATAGAAAAAAAATCAAAATTAATTGTTAAGATTATAACAGGTATATGATTTTAGTTTTATATTACTATATATATGTATTAATTATTAAAAAATACATATAGAACATGGTATATATTGAAAAATACACACACACACACATATATATATTACTATATTTGTTAATGATTATATTTATATATGGCATTAATTATTGAAAAATACTATAAAACATGGTATAGTTATAATCATATTTATAATTAAAAAGGACATAAGTGTTGTTTGGAATTTTTATT
Source organism: Medicago ruthenica (assembly GCA_018208015.1). Classification (NCBI taxonomy): domain Eukaryota; kingdom Viridiplantae; phylum Streptophyta; class Magnoliopsida; order Fabales; family Fabaceae; genus Medicago; species Medicago ruthenica. Next base: position 44,791,980 of record CM031371.1, read on the forward strand.
TAAAATAATTTAAACGATTTTTTTGTAACAAGACTTAAAAGGTAGTTGTTATTTATTTTACTTTATTTTTGACAATATTTTATTTTATATTTTACTAAAGGAGCTTTTTTTGAGAGGTGACTAAAGGAAAGTTTTTTTTTTTTTGACAAGAAGGTGACTAAAGGAAAGTTGTTATTCATGTTTCTATTTTTTCCTGATTTCTCGTTATTTTATTTTTGTCATAGAATATGTCTCGTAATTTTTTTTTTTGAAAGAATGTCTCAGAGTTTTTGGAATTGCTAGTTAAGCACATTAATTTGGTCCGCCGAACTACTTTTTAGCTAAAACACAATCGATTTTTATATCAAAAGAATTACAATTGAAATTATATAAAAAATCACAATTAATTGTTAAGACTACAAAGGATATATGATTTTTTTTTAAAGAGATATCTGATTTAGCTAAGATTACAAATGATATCTGATTTAATTTAAATTTTACTATATACACATATTGCATTAATTAGTGAAAAATACTATAAAAGGTATAATATAATAATATTTGAAATTAAAAAGGACATAAATGTCATTTGGTAATGACTTAAAAGGGTTTTGTTTTTAACAAGACTTAAAAGGAAAGTTGTTATTTATTTTTTTGACTAAAGAAAAGTTGTTATTTAATTTTCTATTTAGCCTTATTATTAAAAGGAAAGTTGTTATTTATTTATATATTACTAAATAATTTTATTTAGAGGATTCACTAAAGAAAAATTGTTATCTACTTTTCTATTTCCCTTTATTTCTCAATATTCTTTTTTATTTATTTTATAAAATAAGGCTCAAAGTTCTATGTATCTTATGGTTGACAAGTAAGCATATTTCTGTTTAATAAATTGATGATTATCCTTCACGCGTAACTTTGAAAATTAATCAATGAGTCATGTAAAATTCAAATGGGTCATAATTGTATCTAAAAATTTCAACGATGCTACATGTCTAAACTTGAGTTCAAAACTAGGACGTTAGTTAAGTTAAAAAAGATATGTGTCATTTTATCTAAACACTCTTGAGTACTTACTAAAAACTATTAATCTCACAAAACAAAATAATTATCCTATTATAATTTATTTTTTTAGATAGAATTTAATTTATACGCAATGATCAGAGAGTTTATATTCAAACCGATCAAAACAAAGACAACTAACCAATTCAAAATAATACAAAATAAAAACCCGTAAAATCTTATGAATTTAATTAGCGTGCATATCAGTGTAAAATTATTTTACCCATGCATTCAATAATATGTTGTTGTTGTGTCATTTAATGTTTTTAAAAACATGTGAATTATCATATTCCTTAATTAACGTGACAAGACACGTTAAATACATGTGGAAAACAATTTTACACCGGCAAGTTAAACTCCAATCCTAGTTCAACATTGTAACTAGTCGATATACCTGTGCTGAGCACAGGTCACGCGGCTGCGCCGCACAGTTAAGAAGAGATTAATGAAATACTTCGTTTATTACATTCGTATTTATGATTATGAACGAAAATTAAGGTTTAAATATTTAACAAATTGAAAAAATAATATAATAGAAAGATATATCAATAATCGATTAAGTTTGACAATACATGCTAGTTAAACTCCGATCCTAGCTGTAAAACCATTTTACATTTTACACTGACAGTGTATAAATATAAATGAAATCCTATATCTATATCTATCTATCTATATATAATGGTTACAAATGTTAAATGACAACCGAAAATTTAGACAAGTGTCTACCACAAGCTAAATTCTCTTGTAAAATAGTAGAAAGATTTTTCAAAGTAAGTGCTTTCTTTTTCACTGTGTTTTCCCCTTCTTCATTTTCCAACTCAACACAGTTTCACAATTTTTCATCTTCTTCCTAATGCTTCGTTTGGTTCCTTTTTCTTCAAATCCGCAGAACCCAAATGGAAAATTCAGACCACGACGAACCCAACAACAAGAAGCCTCATCTTCTCACTCCTGTTTCTTCCCGCGTTTCACCAAATTCAACCAACCATTCTCCTAACAGTAAAAATGTATTTTTTTTTGTGATAAATTGTTGTTTGATCATGTTTATATACCGTAGTTTTCTTTTGTTATTGATTAGTTACGTTGATTATGATAAATTCTTGTGTAATTGGATTTTTAGAGCTGGTTGGTTTTGTGGGTATCTACTGAATCGTGATTTTTAGTTCATAGTGAGTTGAATTTTGGTTAAAAATTTGATTTTTGAAAGAAGTGAGTGTTTGATTTTGTTTAGTGCTCACTAACTATGAAACTATGGTTTTGTTTGGATAAACAACATAATTAAGTGCTTGTAGCATAAACTTTGTAGCACTGACACTTCTGATCGAAGGCGTGTTTGGTGTCCAATGTGTCAGTGCTGACACCACACATGTGATTACACTGAATTATGTCATTTTCTTAAATTATTATCAGTTTCGACATGTTATTGTACGTAGCATGTCCGATTTATGTGTGTGTGCTTCATTAAGTTCTTATCATTTAAGTCTAACTGTTTTTATGTAAACTATAAGCTGTTTTCATAAGATATCCAGCTTATGAAAGTAAGGTGAAAACATCTTCTGAACATACCGTAAGCTGTGTTCGTAAGGCATCTCAAATGGTTTTTGCAAGAGTTTGTGCTAATAGATAAGTTCAAATAAGTCGATCTAAACAGACTCTAGGGCTGTGAAGAGTAGAAAGGATGCATTTAATGTCATGTGATTCTATACATTATGCTATTATGTATGTTAGATTTGTGTGGTAAAGTTTTGGGGGTTACAGCTACTTGTTGTGTGCTTAATATTTTTGACGGGATGTTTTTTCGTGTCATTTAAAATCCTTCATTTTAAAAAACTAGTGTATGTATTTTTGAAATGGAAGATGAAGAGTACGAGCGAGGGTTTTACTCGCTTTGAAATGCTTGGCAAAAGTTTTAGAGGTGAAAGAAAAACTGTTTGGTTTAATGTTTATTGTCAGAAACAAGTTGTATTAGTGTGTGGTTGCAGCTAGTTATTTTTAATAATGATTTGTTTATATGTTTTAATTGCGTAATAACTGGAGATGCTCCGTCCAGGTTGATGCAGGTCTCTTACAGCTCCAGAATCAGCAGCTTGTTCAGCAGACAGAAATGCAGAAACACGCGTTACAGGATCTTGAAGAAAAAACTAGAGGTTTAAAAGAAAGACAAAATTCATACGATGACATATTAATTGCAATCAACCAACACTGGGATCAGGTTATTCTTTTTATCATGCTCCGGTTTTGTCATATTCTTGAATGATGTGCACATTGGTTTAACTTATTTCCGTTTCTAGTTGGTTGATGATATGGCTCTTCTCGGGATACAAGCTGGGAGAGGCAAAGATTCTTTGGAAACTTTGAATTACCTCGATAATCCACAAGGTACTTTAACATGCGCACACACACACACACACATCAAGTTCTTTTATGTAGTATTAAGAAAAAAACAACAGACTGACTTTACTTTCTTTCTAGGTTCCCTTCAATCGTGTCATCCAGATGATCTACTTCTATGTAGATTAATCCAGAAAGATTCTATTGAGGGAAGCAGTAATGATGAGATTACTAATTATGTTGAGGAAGCCCTTGCTTTGCGTCGGTTATCTACTAGGGAGTTGTTGAAACTCATTCAAGATACCGTTGATGATCAGATGGAAAGAATTGAGGATATAGGTCAGGTTTTACACGGAGATTTATCCACAGAAGGTATAATACATATGAGATACTATGCAATGATATATTGTACTATATTGTTTTTACTAAGGATTGAATTGATAGTTTTCTACCATATATCATATGTATACATGATCTTTTGCTTTACTTTTTTTTTTGAGCAAACTTTTGCTTTACTTATACTTGGGTTTGCAGATGTTATCATCCAAATGTCTAAGATTGATGATATGACGAAAAAGGAGGCCGGCAATTTTCGTGAAGTGATTGATACTCTCCATGCAAAACACAAGGAGTATACTGTTGGTATTCAAAATTATATAAACGAGTGCTCGCGAGATCAATCTGACATTAAACGCCTTACAGGTATTTGAAATGTTTCTTTTTTTTCTTTATTGTTTTAACCACTTCAGTTATTATGAAGTTTAGAATAACTCAGTAGGAATTTAAAAGATCTTGATTATCATAAAATGTGGGTTTTGAATGGTAAGCAGCATTTTTTATTAAAAGGAAGGTTTCCTTTTGTTTAATTATATTTCTTAGTTATAATTATAAGTGGTAGTATTATATATGGTGTATGTGTAAATCTCCAATTTGATCCTTAAAAGATTTTTTCGAACATCAATTTGACCTTGGAAGTATTAAAAAGAATGGTTTTTGGTCACCACATGACATCAATTTGGCCCCTGTAGGCAGTAATTTTTGTTAAAATATCATTGGACCAACTCTATTTAATAATCTTTTGAGGGACAGTTTGAATGTTTTGAAAATCTTTCAAGTATCTAAATGGGGTTTACCATAAAGTTATAGTAGGGCATCTCTGCTGCTATAATTGTACAGAGAATATCTTTGGCACGTTGTTCATTTCTTGTTATTTCGATGATTGGTTAATGTTAGAATAATATGGAAATATCTCATGAAATTAATATTTTCGTATCTTGAAACAAAGGTGATCTCTGAGGATTGATTTCCATAATTCCTTATATTTCATGATCTATTTCCTCATTTAATCAGGAGTTAAGAGTCCAGTTAAAGTATAAATAGGGATTGGTAGTTTGTCTCTTGTAAATCTCATATCAAGTAAATATGAATTTTGGGGCATTTATTATCTCTTTTCTCTCCATGTTTGGATGAAAAGAAAAGGGACAATCAGTTAAAGTATAAATAGGGATTTGTAGTTTGTCTCTTGTAAAGCTCATATCAAGTAAATATGTTTGGGGCATTTATTATCTCTTTTCTTTCTATGTTTGGATGAAAAGAAAATGGAGAATTAGAGAAGCTAGTTAGTTAGTGTTGAAATTGGGGCCTAACTCATAAGGTGAGGACTGCCTCCTCTTTATAAACTCTTATCAAGAATCTTATCTACCGAAGTGGGACTTGGGTTTTTCCCAATACACCTCCCTCACGCCCAACACTCTTTTTGGGCTTGGAGCGTGGATAGGTAGGTGGCCTTTGAATTCGACAAGCGCTGAAACCATGTTGAAATTGGGGCCTAACTCATCCTTACAAAACCGGCTCATAAGGTGAGGAGTGCCTCCTCTTTATAAACTCTTATCAAGAGTCTTATCTACTCGAAGTGGGACTTGGGTTTTTCCAAATAGTTAGGATATATTCAAATTTCAATGAGGAAGTATATGAACAGTTAGAGAAGTTGGTTAATTGGAGGGCATATCAGTTAGATAAAAAGGGGAAATAAAGATGGAAAAGTTCATTCAAGGAATTTGATGTTTGTGTAAAAGGGGAAACCCTTGGAGGAGGATTATATCATTTATGTTTAGATTTCTATTAGTAATAATCAAGTCATTCTTGTTCCTTCCTATCTTTCATCCTATTTTTTAATTCCAATCTCTGCTCGTATGTTACTGCTACAAATTTAAAATCAATTCAGTGTATTCCTCTAAAATAATTTGGTTTTAAATAATTGGCTATTGGCGAATGTGCCATATGATCAACCAAAGAATTATATGGTTTTAAATAATTTGGTTTTAATTGTCTCTTGAGAGTTAATTTTTTTAATAACTAAAGGAGAGCTTGACGAGATCGTGGCTGAACTCGAAGAGAGTAGAAGAAAAATAGTCAGTCTGAAAATGCAAAAGGATGCAGCTATGGGAATGAATTCCTCCAATGCTGATTCAGTGAATGGAAACTTGTCTCCTGAGAAGCCTGCAGACAGGGCCATGGGTTTGTCCGAGTTGAAGCATTCAATTGAGGAAGCCAAGGTTTTATTTTTTGTGATTTTCTTTCCTTCTGCCATTCATTTTTGTCGATTCTTTGTCTAAGATATATGTTTGGCCGATGTCATAGATAGTGAATGCTGATCGTCTTTCTGAGCTTCAAGATGCACGGGAAAAAAATCTAATATTGACAAAGAAATTCCAAGAACTTCAGGTTTGTCAATTTGAGCTATCTGCAATGGTGTTGTCATTATTTTTTGAGTAATTGAAACACATTCATTATAGGGTTCCACGTGTTTATTTCCAGAATGAACTAAATGATGATAAGTATGTACGCACTTCCCGAGTATACTCTTTGGCAAATGATCAACTTCAACACTGGATCGCCGAATTGGATAGATATAAATCATTGGCAGAGTCTCTGCAGGTTAACAGTGATTTCTTCTTTCTTCTTTGATAATTATTTTTTTTTTGGCTGCTACACATTTTACATATTCTTTTCAAATGCAATTTTAGGCTGGCAGGGTTAACGTCTCAAAACGGGAGAAGGAGTTGAATTTGAAATTGGAGTCTGCTGTTAATGCAAGGCATATCCATGACACTTCTGACTCTAGGATTGATGAGCTCAAGCTTCAATTGCAGAAGTGTATTATTGAAAAGAATGATCTTGAAATTACGATGGAAGAGGCCAAACAGGATACTGGTCTGCATAGCACATTTTCTCTATTTATATTTGCAGTGTGTATGTTTGGATCCCCTCGTTTCTTACACTATTAATTTTTTCAGGGAGAAAAGATATCAAAGCCGAGTTTCGTGTGATGGCTTCAGCTTTATCTAAAGAAATGGGGATGATGGGCGCGCAGTTGAAGCGATGGAAAGATGCAGCTCTTGAAGCTGTATCTTTATGTGAGAAAGCACATTCACTAAGAGCAAAATTGAGTGGAAAGGTTATTCACATAAAGTGCCCTTTCATTTTCTCTCTCGCCTACTTTGTGATAGGTCTTTTACAGAAATTCATCTTGATAATTTGAGTTTGTGATGATCTTTGTTTAGTTACTTTTACTTAGTATAGAAGTTGGAAGCGCAAGTCTTATCAACTGTCTTAACTTTTGTTGTTAATTTTTAAGAAATGATTCACTCAAATGTTAGCGGTTTGGAAAAACGGCAGGAAAATTGTTTTGACTTAGTTGAGTCCAATAAATATATGCTGCATAGTTCTTAGCTGTTTCAATAAGGCATTGGAACTGCAAATGACAATTTCTTTGTTTAATGAAACTGACATAGTTCTGTGTGCATGTTAATTTATAGGAAGTGAATGCGAAAATTCCAATTTGGTGCAAGTCATCAAAAGAACGTTTTCAATTTTGTTGTAATAAACCATGCCTGATGTAGTCTGTATATATAAAACAATGTGGTTGGTAAATGATAAAATGTAGTAATTTTAGAATTTGGGTTCGGTGTAACTTGACCCTTACAAACCAGCTTGCATCCCCAATAGCTTCTACAGGTCAATAGTACCACTTCACATGGACTCTCACGTTGTTTATATTGTCCTGTTTGATCTTCGCCATGTGCACCATGATTGGCTTGCTCGCTTTGAAATCCCGTAACAAAACACAGCCCCCAACTCTTACTATCTTTTTGCCAGGCCTCGTTTTGCCATCTTGTAAGGTCTCATGCGATGCATGTGAGGTGTATTGGGGGACGCTAACCGGGCAATGGTTGAGTTAGGCTGAACCAAATTCTAAGATGGTATTAGAATCAAAGATCTGTTGGGGCCCCCGCTATCGGGCCTCTCTGGTCACACTCAAGATGTGCAGTCATAGGTGTGTTGAGAGTCTCACATTGGACGGGGTTTGGCCTGAAAACGTATTTATAATTGGTGGGCAGTCATCACTCATGACTTCACAAGCTGGTTTTGTGAGGGTTGAGTTAGGCCCACCCTAAATTCTATGAGTTAATTACTAAACTGGAATATCTTTTATTGACATACACCTCTTTGAATTTAATGACTTCACAAATCGTGTTGGTTGGAATATACTGGAAGAGGTTATAGGCGGGTTCTTGTCCTTGAACTAGTACCATACATACTTTTTAAGCATTAAGGTTTGTTGTTTCCTTTGTTTTGAAGCAGACAAGCGAACTCAAGAGCCTTGCAAACAAATGTGCTGAACAGGTTTTGGAAATGAAGTCTTTAAAAGCATTGGTGAGTCTACTTTGGCTTTTACGTTTGTGTGTTTTCTTTAACTGTATTAATGCCTCTGTTGTATAAACAAATAATAACTTCCATTTTCCTCATTTGAGATTAAATTTAACTGAGTGTCACTTGTATTTTAGTACCTTCTAAATCTTAGAGCATGTCTGTGACTAAATCAGATTTGAATTGATTATAATGTTTTTCTTTTCCTTTGGTTTGTGTTTTGCTTGTGTATCTGCACCTATATTTTCCATGATTCTCAAACATTATATGCATTATGATTTTAGAGGCCTTCAAGATTGTCTATAACTAATTTTCAAACAACTCATTAAGATGTTTTGTTACAGATTGAAAAGTTACAGGAGGAGAATCGGGAGTTAGAATTTGTTCTGGATATGTATGGCCTAGAAGATTATCAGAAAAGGTATGCTGATCTGGGGTTGTTCAGTAGTGGCAGAGTTTAGTCTAGTTAATGTAATATTTTGACTTGTTATTCTATGTTGTGTTTGGGTGATAAACCGAATTAATTTGTTGGAGTAAGTAATGAAAAGAAGCACCCGCCTGTGGCTGTTGTGCTTACCAAATTTTATGTTAGACGTTAATAAAAAACCTCTTTCTCTTTGCTACAAGATATTCAATTTTTTGCTTTTTAACAGAATGCAGATAATGTCATACTAGTTCCAGTCTGTAGAATGTTTGTTAATTCTCTCATTTTTACCCCTTGCCCATGTTTAAAAGCCGCTGATTGTCCCTGACCCTTTGGTGGATTCTGGGTGAAGGAACTTGCTTTGTTTACTGGTCTATCTTCATTGCTTTGCCTTATTATTTTATGTACCACTTGCTGATTTTCATGATATGCATGGATTGGTTCCACTATTCCTTTAAAATTCATTTACCTTTTCAAGAACTTAATTATAGAAAGCCTCAAATTTTGTCTACCAATGGTTCCAGCACTTTATTTTGCAAATCTTATTTACATATTCTAATCTATTCTCCCTTGGAGGATGGCAAATACATACTTCAAATGGGTCGATTCTTGAACAAGAAAATGCTGGTCGAGAATTATTTCTCTACATATTTTCATTAATGGTGCCCAACTTTTTAAATAGTTAAGCCTTATGATAAATGTTTTATTGCATTTGGTTAATTAACTTGAGGTTTTGTTTCACATTCAAAACAAATGTTGTTCTTTTCTGTTTACTTGGATGATTCATTCCGAACATGCTAAAAACTTGATTCCAGCTTGCCAGAAGTTAGAGAATCTGAAAGGAAAGCTCGCTCTCAAGCTGAAATGCTGAAAAATGCTTTAGATGAACATGGTCTAGAGTTGAGAGTAAGAGCTGCTAATGAAGCTGAAGCTGCTTGTGAACAAAGGCTTTCTGCTGCAGAAGCTGAAATAGAGGAGTTAAGGGCCCAGCTTGATGAAAATGAAAGGTTTGTGTTTGTGCATTCTACTACACTGATTATGGATTTGTTGCATTGAAAAACTGGTAGAGAAAATATATTTTTTTCCCTTCCCTTTTAGTTCCATATTTGTGGTTTTTTATTTGGGAGTGAATTTTCTGGTGATCAGTTAAAAGTTTATGTAGAGTTCAAGGACTTTGTCCTTTTGCCGGTATATTGTGCTCCTTTAGATAGTGTATGCCTTGGGATTTTTGTAAGAGCTACATTTGAGTTTTTATCACAGAATGACGGTCACTAGTTAATCTGGGTCAAATTATTCCCGAAGCGTAAGTTACTAGACAAGGCTAATTGAATGGTTTTATAATTTTATATCTTTAATATATACAGGCTTGATAAAAATCATAATATTGATTTTGAAACAACTACATAATTTTAATGACAACGTCTTAATATATATATATTTTGTAACACTTGTCTGATGCAGTGTTCTCATCACACATGCCAATATTGCTTTGTCTGATAGAAGCAATGTTTTTCGGTTTTTAGTATTATTTTTTTTTTTCAAACTGATTGTCTTCATATGAATGGAATAAACGATTGTAAAAACTGCCTCCGCTTATCAATCTGTTGATGCATTCTTTGACCATGTTTTATATGCACTACTATTCAGAAAAAATTTGGAGATGACTGAGGCTATTAAAGTTAAAGAGGCTGAGGCAAAAACCTATATATCTGAAATCGAGGTTTCCTTCATGACTTCACTTTTCTTCATACTCAAACTATATAAACAGTAGTTGGCTGACGGGTTTGTTCTAACTGCCTTTTCTTGTTATACAATTCAATGTTTTCCTCTAGACTATTGGTCAAGCATATGAAGATATGCAGACACAGCACCAACATCTTTTGCAGCAAGTGGCCGAGAGGGATGACTATAATATCAAGGTATGTCTTCTTATCACTAGTAGTTGTAAATGCTACCTTGCTGTGTTCAACTCCTGCAGATGTCTTGGTTATTGTCTAGGCTTTTGCTAATCCAATTGATGAAAAATTAATGCTTCATCTTTGTCACTAATATATTAATTTTTGCATTGCTTTCTTAACAAGAAAATATTTTAAAAAAATATCTTTATAATACTAAATGTTAAGTAGTGTTGCCCTAACCCTAATGATTTGCCCTAATTTTTAGTTTTGAAAAAAAATTATGAAAAAAACTCTTGGTGGGGATCGAACCATGTACCACATGCTTCCAATTCACAACACTTATCACCAAGGTACTGATGTTTTTTATGACATGTGATTGCTTCAATGTTATGTATTGAACACAAATCTCGGGTCCTCTTTCTTTCAATCCCACAATCCCTAAATCATTTCTCACTCACTTTAATCTCTCTCACGATCCTGCAATTGAACCTAATAACCATAATCCCGCCCTTTTTTACGAACCTAATTAATTTTTATGAAAAAAAATGTCTGCAAGAAATTGAGTCAGATAGCACATGAAAATGTCATTTTTTTTAAAGTCACTAACGCCATTGCAATTCCTTTTTTGATTGTAGTTCCTTTTCATTGTTAGCGATTCCTTTTCATTATTATTTTTTCTTTCAATTACCACGTAACGATTCTTTTTTATTATTTTTTTTCTTTCAGTTACCACATAGCAGTTCCTTTTCATTATTATTTTTTTTCTTTCGATTACTACATAACATTTTCTTTTCCTTTTCATTTTTATAAATTTAACAGCTTTTGCGGGTTATGACCAATTTCTTGGATCAAACTTTTGTATATATTTTTTCTTTTGATTTGTCATTTTTATTGCAGTCCATCTTTTGTTTTTGTTGCTTTTTAAGGTAGTTTGATAACATAATACTGAATGTAACTATAAAGTACTAATATAGCCAATTTGATAGTTATATATGAAGCTCTACAAAATCCGTGCATCGCACGGGATAGAGTCTAGTATGTTGATATGTTGAAGAACTGGTTTTGTATAAATTGATTTTGAAAATATCCAGGCTTATTTCCTTTGCGATTTTTTTTTCATTTTAATTACAAAAATTTTAGTATCATCATTTTACTCCATTTCTTCATTTTTTTCGAAGGTTTTTATCGGAAATTGTGAAAACAATTAAAAGTTAGTTGCAAGGTTTCCAATGCTAAATTTTGAAAACAGAACACAAGTGCCAAACCACTAAAGATTTATATACTTAATAAATAAACTATAACAAATGACACATGATAGAATTAATGTTACAATATTAGAATTTTTTTTAAACAACTGATGGGCCATATCTGCTAGAATCAACTTTTGACCAGCTTGGCTGATAATTTTGGCGAGGGACCTTGACCCTTGACAAATCAATCTTCTAAAAAAAACTTAATATGCAATAGAAAATCATGCTAATTTCTAAAAAAATTATACTTCTCTTACATAAATAATTCCATTTGGGGTTGTGAGACCTTGTTTTTATCATATTGCAAACTTTATGCAGCTTGTATCAGAAAGCGTGAAGGCAAAACAATTACATAGCACTTTACTGTCTGAAAAGCAAGCCTTAGCTGATCAACTTCAACAGATTAATTCTTTGATAGAAAATTCAAAGATGAAGATTGCAAATAGTGAAGAACAGGTCCTATTTCCTCTGCTACTTAGCCCCCTACTTGTATATTTTATTTTGATATTTCGCTAAACAACTGTGCTGCTGCTCACTGTTTTAAACAATTGTTTGAACTGAGCAGATCGAATGCATTCTATCAGAAGCCGCTAAATGTACTCAAGATGAAAAACACCTCGCAGCTGCCTTAGAGTTTGCCAGGTGGGAATTGGCTGATGCTGAAAAGGAGTTGAAGTTGCTCAAGTCTGTTGCTTCAGCTTCAGAGAAAGAGTACGACCAAATTCAGAAAGATGTGGAAGCTTGTGAAAAGGAATTGGATAGTGAAAGGTATTTTTCTCTCTTAGTCATTCGATCAAGTTTGGATCCGGAACATATTTCTAAACAGAAATATTCACATCAGGGTTTAAGCTACCCTCCACTAAGTGAGGTTTAGTGTGTTTATACAGTTTTTAATTCTAATGATAATCCTAGAACCTCCGCAAGGTTGTGTAATCGATGAATTAGTGATATTGGTTCGGGCTTGAGTAAACTGGTGGCGGGGGGATCAGAAATAGTTTTGGAGCTCAAGAACCGTGGTATATGGTTCTGTTCTGATGTCAGCTTACTTTCCCATGGTTGCTTAGTTTGTGTAAAATCATATTTTATAAAACTCAACAAGTTTTTGCAATTAGGTTTTTCAAAAACAGAGAAAATTTAGTTTGGTTAAACATGTTGATTTTAAGATGCAGATTTTTGCAGACACAAAATATCAAACTTGTTAGTTGAACAAGAAAATAGTTGCTGGAAATGAACATGACAGAGGAGAATTAACTGCTTTAATTCATGCAACTATTTTACATAGTTTCATAATACTGAAACTTTCAATAACTACCACGATTAATTAAAAACTGAACAGCAGTTACTAAATAAAAATAACTAACACCCAATAAAAATGGCAGCTGTCATAAACAAAACATTTAACAAAACTGATCCATCTTTTGAGAGATCTCTCTTTACTCGTCTAGGACTCTAGGTGAAATGCAAGTGCTATAGTACGAGTACGCTATGTCTTGTGCTGTGTCTAGATTCTGGAAAGTTTGGTGCAAACTTTGCAATACATGAGATATGTGTTGATGTTATGCATTGATGGTTGACTTTGGAAAATGATTATCTCGAGTGAAATGCCCTCTAAATTAGCTCAACACATACTCATCCAATTATGTCATGCAGGAGTTCACGGAAGAAGCTTGAGGAAGAACTAATGCAAGTGAACAACCAAATTGCTGAGCTGAATTCTGAAGGCAGAAAAACTGCAGTACAACAACTTGAAGAGGAAATAAGAGTTTGTAAGAACATGATCAAGTGTACTGTCTGTTCTGACCGTCCAAAGGAGGTAAAAACAGGCCAACTTTTCCAACTACAGTTCTTGCTTTTATGGTTAAATTAACTTGGGAGGGTTTGAAAGAGCTTATTAACTTATTTCATATTGTAAGCATCTATATTTGTATTTGAATCCATTCTTAAAAATAACTTTTGACCTATTCAAAAGTTGTTTTCAGCTTATTTAAATGAGCTCTTCATTGTAGCTTACGAACTAGAGCTAAATTAAGCCTCCTAGTATAGTTTATTAATAAGCGCTTAATTTAGCTATTTTCTCAAATGCACACCTTTTGTCTTTGGTATTATGATTGTTTTGAAATGGATAAATTACAAAACTTATTTGGCATATTTTCTGGGACTAGCATTTATGTAGACTGGTCAATCTCTTTGAACTTTGAAGAAGGCTAAATAAAATTTATTGCAACAGCCAACAACATTATCTAAGAGTTTGATCTGTATTTGACAGGTTGTGATTGTGAAGTGCTATCATCTGTTCTGCAATCCATGTATACAAAGAAATCTTGAACTCCGTCACCGCAAATGTCCTGCCTGTGGAACAGCATTTGGACAGAGTGATGTTCGCTTTGTTAAAATATGAAACTGAGTCATCACTCATGTAATGATAACATGTTTAATGTTTTGGATCCTCTTTCAATATTGTTTGTTTGTCCTTGATAGTACTTTTAGACAAGCATTCTTATCCAATAAGCAATCAATTTTCGGATTATAGATATTGGTGTTTCTTGCATTTGTTTTGTGTAAGATATTGGTAACAACAGTTTTCTTTTAGGTAGCACAATAAGTGCTGCTACATCGAGATGCAACATGGTTTTTCCTCCTACAGCAGGTTATTTTAATTTACATAAATGTTTTTTGAAAAGAATTTGGAATAAGAAAATTTGACAACTTTTTGACCGATTAAAGTAGTTCACACGCGTGCTCAATGCTTTTCAATTAGTGTTAATGGGTGTATGGTAACTCATTAACCATCAATTGAATTTATTTAACACAGATTTCATTATTGAACTGATTTCAGGTGTTCCAACTACATGCAAATGTGACTTGAAAATCATGGTAATCAGGTTTAAATTTGTTAGTTAGTTAGTAAAGTTCAATAGATGGATTGCAATAGAAAGATAAGTTGGCATAAATCATAGGTGGGGTAGGCAATTAAGTCACGCATCCATTCATTCTTGACACATCCCTTCGCAGTGCTTAGTATTTTCCCCTTAATGGTGTGGTTGGTGTTTGAAGAAACCGAATGTTTGTGCATTCTGTTATACCTTTTGCAGAAGTTGCCACCCTTTCAACAATTTTTTTTTATTACTCTCTATCTCCTAATTTTCTTTGTCTCAAATTATTTCTTTTTCATAATATAACAGTTTACTATTCTTTTCCACTAACATATTCTTATTTATTGCATTTCAATCTTTTATAATTATTCTACTAACTATAATTAATAAGGGGAGTATACTAGAAATTGTACCACATTATTCACGCACAAACTTATCTTCAATTTATTATTAAAATTACTCTCTCCGTCCCTATTTATAGTAGTAGTTTACAAAAAAGTTTTACAAAAAAGTTTTGTCCCTAAATATAAGATCATATACAAATTCCTAGATGTATTGATTACTCTTTTTCCAAATATACCCCTTATTAATACTATCAATTTGTCTTGGTATATGAAAAATTAACATTAAATATATATTTAATTAAATGTAATTAGTAATAGTCACACACATTTGAGACAACTTTATTATTTTAACAATTTTTCTTAATACACGTGATTTTTGTAAATTACTCCTATAAAAAGGGACGAATTGAGTATTATTTTATACCTCAGTATCTAAATATAAGACTCTTTTGTGAAAAACACGAGAATTAAGAAAGTTGATTATTGTATTAATTTTGCTGACAAGTACCATTGCTTTACAAATTTACCCTTTAGGAGAGAGGGTTTGTTAATGTTTCCAAGAATATTTATTACATATTGAAGAAAAATATGTAACATAAATAGGGATATATTGGTGAAAAAAATAATTAATGCACTTTGAAATTTGAGAAGGGTCATATAAAAGGGACAAAGAAAAAACTCAAAAGAGTCTTATAATTAAGGACGGAGGTAGTAAATGTTTTTGATCGAATATCTACCCAGTAAAGAAAAACTATTTACCTTCAAATTTGACAATGAGTTGTACATTATAAGTTCAGATTATATAATCTACCTTCAAATTTGACAATGAGTTGTACATTATAAGTTCAGATTATAAAATCTTAAATGTGTCAAATTATACACTAAAATTCGTCTTTGCCATGGTCTTATATGAGATTTTTTGACACATTTGTTTCCAAACAATTACAAAGGTTTTCGAAATGTATTTTCCGAATTGTTTATTTACAAGTTTTGTACGGCCCAAAGCAAAGTTCTCTTATTTTTTTTTTGTATGGTTTTAGATTACATAATCCGAAATAGACGATCGGATATAATCCGAACAAGGGTACCCGGTATTTTGGTTAAATCTGAAACAGAAGTTTTAGTGGTTTCGGATTTGTAATTTGATTATCCAAAAACCAATCCAAATTAAACCGCATTACATTGGATCAGGAGTACTCTGTGTATAATAATCTGATATCTCGTTGTCTTCAAACACGAAACTGGGATAAGGCGAATGAGCATATTGATGTTTTGAAGAGGTGGTGTCCGTATTATTACTATGGCGTTGTGAATGCCGCTTATATGGATTGATTTTTTACTCAAGGAAGAAACGAGGTGGCTATGGATTTGTACAAGTCCTTATTGAACCGCAAGTGTATGATGAAACCTGATTCAGGCAATACTCTCTTGAGGGTTTTGCTCAAGCATGGAAAGAAAACTGAGGCTTGGGACTTGTTTCATGACATGTTAGAATTCTGAAGGTGAGAAAAACACAAGAAGGGGGTTGGATTGTGTTAGCTTTTTCTTCTTTTTAACTAAGTCCAAAGTTCAGCTTCTGATAAAGTTCAGAATGTGAAACAATGTTCAGAGTCAAATGCAACAGATAAGAGATAAAGAGAGAGAAGAGAAAGACATAAAGCAATTATCCTGGTTCATTCCACAATCCGGAAGTAGCCCAGTCCCCTTGTTACTTACACGAGATTTTCACTATAATCACACAAGATTACAAATGCTTAAGCACACAAGCAAGAGACTTCCAATGCTCAAACATACAAGCAAGAGACTTCTTACAAACAAAGAATACACAGAAAATTGTTTGGATTGAACACTTGATATACAATCAGAGGTGTTCACAAAATACAACATAGTTTAGACTCTAAGACTTAAGAATTTCTAAGATATAAAAGTTGTTAAGAAATTCTAAGTGTTTGATGCATGTTTCAATTTGACAGAGTATTAACACTTTTCAAAATGTTGTAGAGTCTTATATTTTCTTCAAGTCTTCAATCCTTTATATAGAGGTTGAAAAGAGGCGTTGAAGAGAGTGCCAACGCATCAGAGAGTCGTTAGAGAAGTTTGATCAATCACCAATGATTTGTTGCTTGATTTGGTTAATTTCCTATGAAGGAATGAATTTGAATCCTTTCCTTAATATAGAATGAACTGTTCTTTTCCAAGGAGACACAGCTTGCAGCAACGTACAGATGCACATGGGAATGTTGGAGGGACGGTTTGTACTATGTCCTTTCCTGAAAGTGACATCCATTGACTTCTGAAACTTCAGAGCCACCATGTCTAAACTTGCAGATGCTTCAGTACCAAATGTCTTCAGTTTTCTGTGTCTGGCTTTCAGAGAATATGACTATCAGAGTCTGGATCTTTAGCTTCTGGGGTTGCCTTCAGAATCTGGCTATCCTTCAGAGTCTGACCATCAGAGTCTGAGTCTTCAGCTTCTGATCTTCAAATTATGACCTTCAGATTCTGACTTGGAACTTAACTTCTCTTGAAAAAAAATTTGCTCCTTATTTGTTCTTTCAGAACCAATACATAATTAAATCAATATAAATTTTTGTCTACGGTCATGCATACTTGAACAATATTAACATATCTAATTGATCTTTTAATACCTTGTTATCATCAAAACTCATGAGGCATTGTTTAAACTTATTTTGTTCCAACAAATTCTCCAACTTCATGAGTATGAATCAAAGAGTCAGTTGGAGAAACATAGTTGTATATGAAAGGTACACGTTCAGTAATTTGGTCTACTTTCAAATGCAATGAGGTTCCGAAGAAGTAAGAACACACTCAATTACTTGGTTTACTTTCAAATGTGGGATTTCCAAACGAGCCTTGAAACATTTGGATAAATGGTAAACAACCTAGGCACAAAAACCAGCTGAGAATTGGGGTTTTGTTAAACTTTATTTCTAAATAGCTTCTACCTTGAACGTTCTCAAAGCTAATATCCGCTTTATTCAATTTTGTTGCCGTCCTTCGTACATATATTCACTTTCTGGGTCATCTCCACTTTTTGGCTTAACCTGTGAGGATAATAACCTTCAAAGTAGTTTAAAACAAGCTCAATAGAAATAACAGAGTTTTCCTTGCTGCAACCATTTGTTGGAAAAATTAGGTCTAAATAAAAACAGATTTCATAAAACATGTTCAATAATTATGAATCAATAGCGGAAGCAAACAAAACATTGAACATGATTATGATCGGATCTTCGACATGTTTGATTTATCAAGGATACGAATTAGGGATTAGGAATGCCTGAAAGCTTTGATGACATCCCTCTCATCAACAATGATAACCAAAGAGAGGAGAAGATCTCAAACACACAATAGAGTTAGCGGCGGCTGATTTGGTTCTTCCTCAACCGGTACCTTTATGCCTCAAGTTCTCTTAAGATGGGGAGAAGAGAGAGTTTTGCCATGTACGGTGTATTGGGGACCATAGCCTCTTTTTATATTGGATGACCATTAGGGTTTCTCATTATTCTGTTAATGGGCCATCCGGACATCCACCCATATTGAGTCCATATCAATTAATTAATTATCTAAATAGAAATCTAATTAGCCTTATTACTTAAACTGATCACTAATCAATTAAGGCTCCAAATTGATAAATAGCTAATATAATTATTATTACGATATTTGTCCACATAATGATATCGGAATATAATTAAATAATAAAATATTCCAACAATCTCCCACTTGGGCTACATATCTTAATAATTATACCAGAATTCTTTAGGCGCGCGTCTGAATGCTATTTATCTTTAGATTTCAACTTTACAATCTGGTCCACCTCATACATTAATAATGGGACCACCGCGGCTGTCGTCACTGACGTATAATGTGACGGAACCCCGACGATCACCATATCAATGCACTTGATGACATAGATCGATATGGATGAGTGGCATGGAAATTTCATGTGATGTGATCTCTAAATCATGTCTATTTCCAACTGGTCCAACTGAAAACTTTAGTGAGATCAAACTGAAGTTTGCAAATTCAATATTTGCACAAAATGATACAGAAATGGTTATAACCAAAATAACCTCATAAACTTTATTTCTGCAGAAAATCATAACATAAAGTCTGTATCGATATCGAAACAGAAGTATAGAACATAGAATAAAAGAGACTCCCACTAATCTAAGACATCCTTAATGACAACAACCATATGAAAGACTTTATGTGTCATGTCTTTGATTAGTGGGTCACCTAGCATAAAGTTTGTCTCTAATGTTCTATTCAATTCAACAATAATCTATAAGGTAATGAACTCTATAAAATTTGTTGTTGAATAACTTTATGACTAAATTATGTCACTATATATAACTTAAGTGGTCTTTCAATACTTTTAACAATATGCAACCAAGTGACATAAATACTTACAGTCATATTTCCTGAGTTAGAATGTATATTACATACACACATCCAAAAGTCAGAGTCTAACACACTAATGATCTCCAAATTGTCAGATCCCTGATGAATATAAGCTCTTTTGTTCTCTTTAAAAAATATGTATGGTTGTCTATTCAACAATTCAAGCATTGAATTGCTCAAATATCTGCCAAACAATCTGGTTATATACGCTATTTCCAAATGCGTATAAATAAGATCATACATAAGAATCCTATAGACAAAACATAGGAAAATACTTAATTTTCTGAATATAAATGTTCTATTGGGCAATATTTGAGACTGAAAAGTCTCTCTCGGTGATTGAGGTCATCCAAAAATTTATTAACTTTAATATCAATTTATTTTCAACTTTAATGATATAACTCTTTTGTGATATCCGAATAATACCTTGAGAAGAATCTCTAAGTATTGAAATGTCTAATACAAAAGAGGTGTTCCCAGGATCTTTCATCACTAACTTTTGTTAGAGATTTCCTTGGTTTCACATTACTAACATATATCATAGTTGACTAAATAAAATAAAATTGACACATTAAAATAGGAATACAAATTTACTCCCACTGAGCTTACTAAATCCACAACTCTACTTAATATTATCTCAAAACCAAATGAGACAATTACTTTATAAGAATTTGTGGTAACACTAAAGAGACAAATTTCTTAACTTATAAGTGGATTTCATGACTTTGCAAACCATCTACTTTGTATCAATTGACACAAAAACTTTATTCCGTTGCACCATATTATATCATTAATGTCACCATTAAGAAACACTATATTGAAATCCATCTTATGCAGCTCCAAAATTATAATAAGCAAAATAGTATCATGACTGTCTTAATAGAGTCTTTCAAATATACTAAATACAATTTCTCTTATTAGTCAATTCCTTATGACACCAGATGCCCTAGTTCTTGAGGGTGTTGAGTTTGATCTATATGAATTAACTTCTTAACTTGATGGAGAGGAAGAACAATAATGTCCTCATGAGGATCCAAATGTACTATAATAATAGTAACTATATGAATTAGTTTAGAACTAAGTCTTCCTCATTCAATTTTGTTCTATTACCATATCTCTCCCCCAAACTCAATATCCTCAAGGAAACTTAACAATTTATGTCTCAAATTTCGTTAAGTTGTGGGACGAAAAACTTATAGTTTTCAAACCCTTAACTAAATTGACTCTAATAACTAAACTTAAAAGACACATTGAATCATCATTTGAAAATAAAACTAAAAATATCTTGATTTAGTCAAAGAGAAATTAAAATAAAAATTAATTCAAATAATGATTCACCAAATCGTCTTTTAAATACAAAAATAAGCCAGTAACGACAATCTAAAATTAGTTTAAAATGAATAAAACAATCTTTATCGACTTTGTCCATTCTAAATTGATATATCTTTCAACATCATTGGGTATAAGTCAGTTAAGATTACCTTTCTTTATTTGCCCTTATCTTTTGAGGTATTTTCCGAATGAGCACTATTTTATTTTCTCTTGCTTCAACTTTTCTTTATTTGCACACTTTATGAATTGATCCTTTAAAGGATCATTTCTAACTTTAACAGTTATAAACTTAATTGTGCAAAGAGAATACTAAATGCTGAATTTTCGAACAAGTCATATGATAGTCGAAATTACTGAATTTTCGAACAAGTCATCTGACAGTCGAAATTAATTATAATGTCTCAGCAAGATTAAATATTTACATAATGTGCTCAATAATTTCTTTGCCTAATAATCTTAATGAAATATCAGTCTCCAATGAGATATTGTCTTTCTCTATGTTGCTTTAAAAGCACCTTAGTTTAAGCAAAGAAAATATGCCAAAAAATGTCAACTTAAATAACACTGATAAGATTTCTGATCTTTTAACTTTATGATCGCATAAGACCTATAAGATTTGGTGTATACTCACTTGTCAAACTTGATTCTCACATTAGATACTGAATTTGCAAGAAAATGCGAGTTTCACCACCCTTATATAAGGTCTAGATCCAAGAACAATGTTAATATTATTCTTTAATTCCTAAAAGTTAAAACTTTTAAGAGTTAAAAATTTAACTCAAATTAACAGATATATAAACTGTATTAGCTTAAAGAGAACAAGAGAAGCAAAAGCACTCACAAAAATATCTAGTGCACCATTAATATCAAGTCTTTAAACAATAATATCAATTGCTAGTGGTATTTTACAGCAATGATCAAACAATGACAATTTACTTCAACAAAGAATAAATTCTTATAATTGTCATATGTTTACCATTATATTCGTGTGGATGCAAACTCTTAAATGTATAAATAAGTTTACACTCACACAACATTATCACACATGTCAATAAAATATTATAGAAACGTGCATCTTTATTTGTAAATAAAAGACCTTAACAAGATACCAAGCGCACCATTAATTCCCAATCTTCGGATTGTAAAAATTAACTGCAAGCGATACTCTCAACGCAATGATCAAACATTGGTGATAAGTCCCGTCAAATAATAGTCACCTTCGGGAATCCTATTATCCACATGGAAAAATACTTTATAACCACCACATATTTACCACCACAGGTATGTAACTATTCGGCCAAGTTGTGCCTTCCTTGGGGCCGACGATAACTCGCATAAATAATTACACACTACATCTTTTGTAACTTCAGTTGAGTCGAATCTACGCAACAGAGGTTACTTGGGCAACATTATTGTTTCAACCGACTCAACTGCAATTACTAGATAATTTTAATATATGTTAAATGGGGTGATAAGTCCTGTCAAATAATAGTCACCTTAGGGTATCCTATTATTTACATGGAAAATTACTTTATAATCACCACACATTTACTGTCACATGCATGTAATTATCCGGCCAAGTTGTGCCTTCCTTGGGGCCGACTACAACTTGCATGAATAATTGCATACTACGTCTTTTGTAAGTTCAGTTGAATTAAATCTACGCAACAAAGGTTACTTTGGCAACATGTTGCTTCAACCAAAACAACTGCAATTACTAGATAATTCACAATAAATTGAATGTTTTTAAATGGGAATGGTCTTTAAATTTACAAGGCACTACTAACATAATGTAGGCCGAATTAGTCCATTATGTCGCTAAGTAACTATAAGGTCACTCGACAACCCTTAAGTGTGAAGACAAACTCACAATAAGTCAAAAGAAGATGCAAGTCAAAATATCACACCAATGTGTGCATGTCAATACATTTACATGTATTGCATAAAAGCAAAAACAAACATAACATGAAAATGATCCAAATTTCATGATTAATAAATATATTATTGTAGAAACTTAATAAAACACAAACACAAACATCATAATCATGCTATAAGCAAAATATTCAATTTCAAATCAAAAGGAAATTGAATCTTATATATACCAAAAAGTATTCATGCCACAATTGATTCACATGTACATAATGATTCTTTAAACAAAATAAAATATAACTCTAAGATAGTTGTTTTCTCAAATAAAGGAAATAAACTTTATATGTCTATAAATAAACAAACAAAACTAGAATTATTATTTCCCAAACTTTAAAGAATCAAATTCTTACTAACAAACTATCACAATATTTTGAGATTCACCTGTAAAAGACAACAAATCTTTCCGATATATATGATAACCAAATATATATAACAAATTTATATTTGCCTTATTTCTCAAAATAAGCTTTATGTAAAAATTATATGAATCAATTTTAATTTCAATAAGAAATCAACTTATAAGATATGATACGAATATTTGAATATAATATTAAACAAAAATTTGATTTAAAAACAAATAACCAAAATTCAAATCTTTATCAAATACATATCCAAATCTTTTTTTTTTTATTTTAACCGAACTTACGACCGATAAATAAGAAAATTCAAATCAACCAAGAAAAATCAATAAGGTCATTGGATATGTGATTGTGCAAAAACTTTTACACAATTAACTGATTTTCTGTTTGTGGCCATGAAAAACATAATGTAGAACCCAACAATTGCCAATCAGTTCTATATAGAAAACAAATAAACAGTTTGCCTTCCTAATTGATGGTACATAATTGGATCCATAAACATAGGAACCAACCACAAATATATCAAAAAAACAAACAGCTTAAAATATTCCTCTATCCGATTTCACGGCATAAAATTATGGATTCCAATTAAAGAAAAACTGCTATTTACCATAAAGAAATTGCCATGAAACCATTGACGCAAGCACACATCTTTAAGATAATATATGCACTTTACCATAAAGAAAAAAAAAAGAAAGAAGAAAACTTTATTGTACGAGCATAATATTCAAGCCAACATAGTAATGGGCATCAAACATATAACTGAATGAATACGTGATCAATAACAATTTTATGTCAAAAATTGTCGACACACGATTTCAGTCAACGAAAAATATAGTTGATTTACAAGTTAGGGTTCGTACAGCAAAACAACGAGAAAGCGAAAATCTTTATGGATAAACAACAAATCTGATAAAACAAACATGAAGACCGCTCTGATACCACTTGTTGGAAAAATTAGGTCTAAATAAAAACAGATTTCATAAAACATGTTCAATAATTATGAATCAATAGCGGAAGCAAACAAAACATTGAACATGATTATGATCGGATCTTCGACATGTTTGATTTATCAAGGAAACGAATTAGGGATTAGGAATACCTGAAAGCTTTGATGACATCCCTCTCATCAACAATGATAACCAAAGAGAGGAGAAGATCTGAAACACACAATAGAGTTAGCGGCGGCTGATTTGGTTCTTCTTCAACCGGTACCTTTATGACTCAAGTTCTGGGAGAAGAGAAGAGAGAGTTTTGCCGTGTACGGTGTATTGGGGACCATAGCCTCTTTTTATATTGGATGACCATTAGGGTTTCCCATTATTCCGTTAATGGGCCATCCGGACATCCACACATATTGAGTCCATATCAATTAATTAATTATCTAAATAGAAATCTAATTAGCCTTATTACTTAAATTGATCACTAATCAATTAAGGCTCCAAATTGATAAATAGCTAATATAATTATTATTACGATATTTGCCCACATAATGATATCGGAATATAATTAAATAATAAAATATTCCAACACCATTATCTCCTAGTAAGACACTTTTATTAATTCCTCTAATAAAAACATAGGAAGTGGTTTTCAAGCAGCATAAAATCCCTTTGTGTGTTCTTGTAGATCCATGATGTGGCAAACATGTAATCATTTTTCTGTTCAGATTTATTCTCTCCTGGCTTGGAATAACAGTTACCTATATTATCTCCATTCAGTCGCAAAAAAGAGAACATGGCCTATTTTTAATTTGTTTTACTAGCTTGCCTGGTAATGCTGGACTTTCGAATGCTACAATGCTACTCCCTCTGTCCCAAATTGTATGATGTTTTGGGCATTTCACACGTATTAAGAAATATAATTAATTTTGTGTGGAAAAGAGATATTATGAGTTGTTTTACAAAATTGTCCTTAATAATTGGTATGGGAAAGATAAATTAAAGAATTAAAAGAAAAGAGAGTAATAAATAGTTAAGGATATAATAGGAAAAGTAACATTAATGTTTCATTAGTATTGTAAAACGACATATAATTTGAGACAATTTTTTTTTCCAAAGTAACGTACAATTTGGAACGGAGGGAGTATTAGATTATCAAGTTTGGTTGCTTTGTAAATTATCTTTTTGATGCATTTAGATTTCACAGGGTAGTATTCTTTGGATTTATTTTTCCTGCAAGCTATAGTATATAGTACCTAGCCGTACACAATGGATGGATTGATAATTAAGATGAAAGGGAGAGGTTCAAACAACATAAAGATGATCCCCAAGTTATTTACCTTTATTTTTCTCACTGGAATAACAATACTAATTGGTGAGACAGATGGAACTATCTGCTTTGGGGAAAGATTGAGACAAATCACAATATTTAGTTTTATGAAACATTTAAGTGATTGTTAAAGGCCTTTGAATTAAATAAAATGAAGGGATGAGATTTAGTGTCAAATTAAACTGTGTCAATTGTTCCCATCCGAATCTAAAGATGGTAATAAGAAAATGACCGATCCTCCCTTCAAGCACCGTTCACCTTAGAATAATAATATTATCCAAAAATAAAAATTGCCACACATTATTTATAATCCAAAAAGAACATAGTACATGAGATATAGTAGATTGTAAGTTCTGAATTCCAAGAGATATATCGATTGGCCTTTCAAGATAACAGCATTGAGCAGTTTTCAACCGTAAACAAAAAAACTCTTCGTCACACAAACAAACAGGAAACTAATTATTTATGCAGTCTTGATATAGGATACAAAATCGAACTAGTGATTTATGCTGTCTTGATATAGGAGACAAAATCAAGGAAGTTACTCAGCGCTTCTCCGACATGACAAGGCCTTTCTGTAGCTTGTATTTTTGAGTTGCTAGTTTCATGGTAAGAATCACGGCCAACAACATCGAGATTATTTAATTCCATTGAAGCATCAAATCCTTTGCCACAAGATTCCGGCCACCTATAGCGATACTGCTTCTTATCTTTGCTGCTACCCCCTTTAGAATAGCTGCCCTTTTGACCTTTCTTTACACCTTTCTTTTCACTCTTCTTGATCCGAGATTTATGTTGTTTCTTAGTTCTCACGGTATGTGACGACAATGTTGGTACCGGATCATACACATCAGGGGCCCATTTAACAGACAATTTCATTTGCGATCCCATGTGTTTCTCGCGGCTACCCTTCATGGCAGATACAAGTTTTGCAGGTGCCTGTGGTATAAAATAATACAGAGAAAACAAAAAACAATAAGCAAAGGATGGCAAATGCGAAGAAAAATAGCTGCCAATTATGCTCAACCAAAACTATGTATCTAGCCCAACAGTTAAATGCATGTTGAGTTATATACTAATGTAACAAGCCAACTACTTTCCACCCCAACATTGGAGTGACCAGCTTTCTATCTGTTGAATGAGTCAAAAATCTTTTCCCCTTTAAAATAAAGTGTATGTTTGTATCATATGGTGGGTTAGCCGAAATCATGGTAAATGACCGTGATTGTGTGAAAGCTACAAAGTGTAGCTTTTGCATCACCACGGTTGTTCACGGTGATTTCAGCAACTTTGTAGCTTTTGCAAAACCACGGTTGCCCATAATGATTTCGGCAACCAACCATGATACCAAACATAAACTACAATCTATAATTTGCATACTTGAACTTGCTAAGATTTATTCGTGAACACAATTAGAATTTACCGGCTGAGAAACCGAGCATGAGTAACTTTGATCCGGAAATTGCTTAGAGAGTGACTCTGTCAATGCTCCATCAGCCTCCTCGTCATCAAAAGAGCTTGAAGGCAACACCATATCAGGATAAGGAAAGGTTGAACTCTCCTTCCAGCTCTTCGCTTTTAGTGTGGTTTCTTCCTGTTCAAACCCACCACATATGTGTCCCTCCCCGATATGACAGTTACTACTACCATCCTCATCATCATCAGATACATGTTCTAACTTTTGATCATCTTGTATATGTAATGACCCACCAAAAGTAATTTCAAGTTTACTTATGATATCACACTCCACAACATTCACAAGAGAGTGGATGTCCATCAATCGTATAAGATCACACTACAACCCAAATAACAAATCGACAAAACAAAATATTAGAAGTAATAATAAAAACATTAACTAATTTCATAACAAGCATTAACAAGTAAAACAATCCACACATAGGTGTGTTGTGCTTTATGATTAGGAAGTGATCCACAAGTTCAAATCGAAGAAGGAAACAAGATCAATGTACAATTATAAAACTATGAGTTTAACAACCAGTACCACTATACACCAACATTGTAAATTAAATCAGACATCTACTCATATTTTGCAATCTAACATTGTGTCGCATAAATATAATGGCACACAATTAATTTAACATTGTGTCGCATAAATATAATGGCACAATTAATTATTCATAAGAAATGATATTTCGACATTAAATTTTGACAACAAATTATATGGTTAAGTGCAGTTCAAATATATGGTTAACACAGTTAAGCTGGTGGTTAATGAATATAACAAAGTTTCACAGTTAATTTGTGAACACTTGCAAATTGTGGTAAGTGACGTTCCAAAGGATGGTTAATTGTGTTCAATTGATGGTTAATGAGCTGTGACACTTTGTTATATTCATTAATTAACCACATAATTTGTCGTCAAATATTTGTGTCAAAATCACACAACTCTAATTATCCACTCGTAGCGGATAAATCATGATAAAAATTTGTCACTGATAACTTTTTTAGAGCAAAGAAAAGCAATGTAGTTATGAACAATAAGACACTAGGTGTATGATGCAATAAAAAATTGAAAAGACTAGATCCTATATTCAACCTAGAAATTAGGTCAAGAATCATAATCTTAATTAAACAATTAATCAATCAATAAGGTACATCCTAATATTACCTTAAACGACGACGTTTGTAGATTCAAATTGCGAAAATCTCAAAACAGGAACAAAACACCAGCAACCTTTTCACGATCTTTGAAGTCAACGCAATACCAAAAGCCTCAAATTCAACCGCGAATCGAAATTCACAATACCAGAAGAAATACTCCGAAAAATAGATGAAAAAACTTCCGAAAACGAAACGTAACTAAAAAAAGCGTAAGGTTAACTAAGATTACCACGCCTATCACTTTTTTCAAGATGTTTAAAACGATGAAAAGAAGATCCACCGTGAAACGGAATCAAATTGCGTAGAAAGAAGATTGAAGACATCATTCTGTGATTTTTGAAACCCTAATTGTTACAAAAGCGATTTCAGATCGAAATTGGGAAAGCCTTTGTTCGATCGGAACCGATCGAAGATCGAAGAACATGCGAAATGGATCTGAAAGTTATGGAAAGTGAAGAATTCGAATCGAATCGGTGATTGGATTTGTGTGTGATTTTGTGTTAATCCATGTGAGAGATTTGTTTGTTAATCGATGATGCTGATGATAAGAAAGAGAAATTGGATTATGAAAAAAGCGCGTTGAAAAAGCGATTTGGTTGGAATGAGGAAAATTAGTTTATATAGGAAGAATGGAGGGAATCGGAAACTTCGCTGTGGGTAAGGACGAATTTGGAACGTACACGTTTCAGTTTTTTGTTTGTTTGACTTCAAAAAATAATAATAGTCGTAATAAGGTTTAATTGTTGATTTGAAATCTAAATATTCCTTCCCAGGGAAAAAAAAAAAAACTAATGTATTTAGTCAATATTCAATAAATAATTAATGTATCTAACATATAATATGTATATGATGTATTAATTAGTAGTTATTGAATGAATTTTTACTTATAATTAGGGGGTGAATGCTTATGAAATGATGTAGTTTTGGCTACCCTATTTTTTTATTTTTATTTTTCAAGTAGTTTAGTGGCTAATAGGGGTGTATGTGGGTCGATTTGGGTTGAGTTTGATCAAACTCAAGACCCGAACCATATAAGGTACTCTGGTTTAGGTGAGGTAAATTAACCACTCGTTACACAATTGGGCCGGTTTGGGTAAACGCACTAATTTCCGGTTTTGGTTGGGTAGTGGGTTACCCAAAGTACAGTTCTATTTTTGGTTAATAATAAATGACTAAATAACGAGTCCTCATATTTTTTCATAAAAAATACTCAACTTTTTTATTTTCTAAAAAAAATTGTATAACATATTTTCACTATATTTTAGCGTAAAAAAAAATAATAAATGATAATATCAAATAATGAATTTCATCATAAAATAATTGCAACAAACTAAAGTTGCATAACATAAAATTGCATTAGCATCAAAACAACAAAAAAATGCAACATACAAATTTGTAACTATAGCATGTTTTGATTTTCAATATAGAGAATATTTTTTATCAATTTTGAAACTTGATTTATGACCAAAATCTTTTGTATTCTCTTTTTTCTCAATGAAAATAAAAATAAAAATGTTGGGATTATTGGGTAAGTGGGTTTATTGGGTCTGGTTTTACTCGAAACCCGTTATTTTTTATGTGTTTTTCATTTTTAAAACCATATTCACCCAATTACCCAACCCAACCCATTTTTTTGGTTTTTTTTTGTGGGTTTGACCAGGTTTTCCGGGTTGACCTAACTCGTGTACACCCTTAGTGGCTAGAGCTTACACATTTTAAATGTGAAGAAGTGGGATGCACAGGGTTCAAACCTCGACTTCTGCATATAATATGCAATATCCCTACCAACTGAGTTAAGCTCGGGGATTATTTCTATTGATTGACTAAGGCTATGTTTGGTAACACAAATAAGCTAGCTTATAGCTTCTTGGATTAGCTTATAAGCTTGTTTCGATAGAATGACATGTGTTTGGTAAAATGCTTTTCTCATTAGCTTATAGCTTTTATTGAGATGCTATTTCAAGTAGCTTTTGAGCTTATAGCTTATAGTTTTTTATATTTTCTTCCAATTTTAACCTTATTAATTTAATTTAATTATTTTTTTAATAGAACAACCACCCATATTCATAATTAATAACTACCCACATTTTATATTTTGTTAACATCAACCTCACACACGTTAGTCAGTACTGCTCACGTTCTTTATAGCTTTTTATACGTTTTCTTGCTCCATATTTTTTGTGACTTGTTCTTAATTTGTAAATTGACCACTGCCTTTTTTTTTTCATGATTCATATAATATATAATTTTACATAACATATATAATCAATAGTGACGAAATTTTAGTTAACTAAAATTTGTCAAAAAAAATTTTGTTAAATAAAAAATGTCAATTGAATTCATAAAGCATGTTTATCTTTTTAGAGATGAAAATAATTTGAAATAAATTAAAATATTCAAAAAGAAATAAATTAAATAAAAAAAATTAAACAAACACGTTAAAGTTTAATAATAATTCATAAAAAAACGTTCGGACATGTCCCTTTATGTCATTTTATATTTATCAGTCACTTCAACAGCTAATTTTACCAAACACCTTAATTTTAATAAGCTAGCTTTTCAGCTATAAGTTATCAGCTATCAGACATCAGCTATAAGCTACCCTATCAGTTATCAGCTAGCTTATCAGCTATCAACTAGCTTATAGCTTATTTTTACCAAACACACCCTAAGTGTATTAATATAGTGGGTATTAATATAGTTTTTTTTTAGAATGTATTAATATAGTTAGCTACCACAAACAAGTTTATTTGCAAAAGTATCAGCACAAATAAAAAGATTAACAAACTATTACTTGATTAATAATGTTATTTGTTTTATTGTGACATTTCGGTCTCTACAACAACTATAGAGAAAACGTTTTTAGCAATAAAAATTATCAATAGTCAAACAAAATGAACGATAGTTTAATGCAAATAACTTATTTGTTTACATTGAAAAAGAAATTGTTAGTCTATTTAACAAATATTCAATTATGAATATATATATATATATATATATATATATGACTTCATAAAGCCTAATTTTATAGAGATTAAACATATTTAACCATTAAATTTAATATATAAAGTTTTAAAAAAATAAATTTTTCTTTGCCTCAAAAAAATTTTTTGTATTTGGCCCCCTCATAAAAATCTATAGCTTCGCCGGTGCTTATAATAGTGATCATAAGGAGTACTTTTTTTAAGGGTTTTCAACATACTTTTAATAAGGTATTGCAAGTGAATACATCATCCTAACTATCAACAGAGATGGAGCTAGGAGGAGAACCAACAAGAGGATGATCTCTTCAAACTTGTTATGTTATTATATTTTTTTTATAAACTTTATATATTTGTTTAATTGGCCTTTTTTTACTCAGTATATTAGAATTTAAAAACTTAAAGCTTCTATTATTATAAACTTTTCATCAAGTAAAATATAATATAAAAAAAAGCATGATGATTAATTTATTAAAACCTCAAGTTCTCTTATCTTCATGAAACGCCGACGAACACAATTTTAGAAGTAAATGATAGTTGGTTGTATTTTATTTTTTCTGAAAGCATTTTATATTTATTTGACAATATTAACTTTAAATATTTCTTATAATTTGTTAAATTTCTCGTACTTGAAAATTATTATTTTTACTATGCTTAATTCATTGATCGGTCCCTAACTATCAACCAAAAGAAAGTGAGTATTTTACTTCGATGTGCATTACAAATTAAAGCAATTCTTGTAAATATTATACGTGTTTCATTTTAGATCATGTTTGTATCAATAACCCTAAAAAATGCATGAGGGAAAGGGATGAAGCATCAGTTGTTTTAATCAGTTAAATACATACACAATAGTTAAGTTGGGATGCCTACCAATATAGAAAAGAATAACCTTCCACATTGAAACTACTATTTGTCACACCATTTTGCATTTGTTTAAAGAGAAATGATATTTGTACAAACATTTTGGTATAATTTTTGGACAACTTTCTCTCTCATATTCACGTTATGTCTTTATTCTCTCTCTTCGTTTTTATTTTTATATTGTTTTTGATCAATAAGAAGAGAGAACAACAAAATTGTCTCAAAAGTTGTCACAAAATAATTGTACAAATATAATTATTCTTGTTTAAAATGTCTTGTACTAAACTTGATACGGGTACATATTTATCAAAGCTTTGCATGAATAAATAGATAAATCATCTAAGATTAGAAACCATTTAACCCCACGTAAATTATTTGAAACGTGTGCATTTGTAAATCTAACTATCAACATAAAATACAACTTTTTCCTTAAAAAAAAAAAATACAACTTTTATACATGTAAGAGTACTTCAACCCAAGCAAACACTTACCAAATTCAAATTGTAAACATCTTTATTATTACTGCTACTGTGAAATCAAACCGATACTACATTAACTAATGAACCGCACGTACGGACAGATTACTGAAACTCAGAGTGCATCCCAAATAGGTTAACCTTTCATTATGCGAATTCTTATAAACTGAAAACTGCAAACTCAGTGCATCTCATGGTCTTATTGTTGAATTTCCTACACCACTGATAAGTGGTTCCCACAACGCTATATCATACTTATGCAACTCATATACATTTTACTTCAATTGTTAAAAAATAAGATACCTTTATATTAAAGATGAAGAATATTTTACTATGCAACCAAACATAATTGATGATGCCATACTTTATTTGAGCTCTTTTTAAAAAAAAAAAAAAAAACTTTGCCATGTCAAGTGGAAAATGATTCTCTCATGTCACATGAAAATCCTATAGAATCTTGTCCCTTGATTTTTAGGTGAGAAAAAAAAAAGTGATACAGATCGGAGTTTAAAAAATGGGAGAAATTTGGGTTTAGTGGTTGAGATCTCTACACTTGAGAAAAAATGAGGAAATTAAAATTGAGAGAATCTCCTCCGAGTCAAGTTCCTTCAATAGAGAAAAGTAAATAAGGAACGAAATCATACTTCTATGAAACTCACTTTAAACACTTCATTGAAGATACTATAATGAATCGAGAGAATCTCATCTCTACATCAAGTTCCTCTAATGACTTAATTGCAGTTTAACCCCTTTAATTTTCCAATTGTGTGATTTTAACTCCAGTAATTTCAAATGTTTCGATTTTAGTCCCCCTAATTGACCCACTTTCCGATTTTATTGTCCCCAGTCAAATTTTGACCGTAAGATGCTGATGTAGATTTTTCTTTAACAAAAAATTATATTAAAATTAAAAAAAATACAGATCAGGTGATGTGATAAAAACATGTAGTAACCAAAATCTCCTTCTTCTTCCAATGGATATAAAACAAGGTAATCAATCCTTCTCTTCTCACTATTTAATCTGTTCATACGAGACTTTGGAATTTATGTTATAACAACTGTTAGTTAAATATGACAATGCCATTTAAGAATATAATTTCACTCTCTTTTTAGTAGACTACTACATTATGTTTTGTTAGTTAAGCCTGTTATACGGGACACATTTGGATTTATTGGAGGAAAGTCTTGATTATTTCTACATAATTATACTCATTAAGATAAAGACAAGGACAGCAAATACATGTCTTATTTTTGTTAAGGTGTGATTTAATCATAAGTTAAATTGATATAGTTGGTTTAGATGTAGGATGTCTACTTCGAAGCTTGCCTGGAGATGTAATATTTATGACAATTCCTCGGGCTATAGCTTTACATGTGATTTAAGTGTCAATATTGATGGATCCTGGCCATCGTAATCTTCATTTGCATCTCTATCTTTCTGTGCACCTGGTATGAGTTTGGACAATGTTACTTTCACTTTATTGTTGCTTACTTTTCATGCAGGATGTTTATATTACATATTATTGTTAGCATTTTCTTAACTTGTATCTACTTGGAGTTCAACAGAGATGTCACTGCCAGCATTGAAAAATATTGGTGTGTGCTATTTTGGTTCAAGTTCCGTTTTTGAATATTTGCTTGTCTTATAGTATTGACTTATTGTGTGGCAGTGACTTATAATATTGACTTATATTTTCATCGGTACAGTTGTGCTAAGATAATTTATTTATTTATTAAAATTAATAGCCATCCAAACCAACTTCTCCGATACAAACAAGACACATCAAGTTAAAATGCCACATCGGCACCTTATGGTCAAAATTTGAGTGGAGGACTACGATATCAAAAAAGAGTAAACTTACGAGTCAAAATCGCACATTTGAAACTAGTGGGTTAAAATCGCACGCACATTTGAAACTAGTGGGTTAAAATCGCACAATTGAAAAACCAATAGATTTATAACTTTTTTTTTTCATATTTTGTTCTTCAAATATTCAGGCATGTTTATAGCATCACAAGGAAGGCGAGTTATAACTGCAATTAAACTTATATCAATTCATATATAGATATGAATGCAGCCTTCCATTTAAATTCCACTTCTTAAGGAATTCTGAAGTTTAAAACCAACAAAGCATTGATTTATATATTATAAACTTCCCATGACATAAAAGACATATTGCTTCAGATCATTTGATTTCACAAATGCATAGTTTCTCTATAGATTCAGCTTCCAACATGCTATTTGATTTCAATAATGTGGAGAAGTCTAAAGAGAGGGTGAAACATTTTGTGTGTATCCTACAACATGGAAGGCTATTGACAAATAGTCGAAAGAATTTAAGGTTAAATTATATGATTGGTCCCTGCAAATATACCTCATTTGACTTTTGATCCTTGTAAAAAAAAATTTTGAAATCCGTCCTTGCACAATTTTTTGTTTTTTAAAATGGTCTGTGGGCCCACTTTCTAGATGATTTGGCATTGTTTTGCTTATTTGTCACTTCCTGACCGTACCATCTCGTCCATGTGGCAAATACGTGGCATTTCATTATTTTTTAAATATTTTATAAATCAATTAATAATAATTAAATTGTTTCTTATTTATTTTTCAACCAAAACAACAACATTCATCCCTAATCCAGCAACAACATTCATAAAAAGTCCAGCAACAACAAATCTTCCTCTTTTTCCACTTCTCTCTTCATTCATAAAGAACAATGCTTGATGTTGGAATTTTAAACCCAACAACATAGTAACAACAACATAACAACAACAACACATAATGTTCTGATTTTCTACTCAATTCACGGTTTTTGTTCCTTTCCTTGAATGTTTGTTCCTTTCATTGCAATTAATCCTGAACCTCGAAATACAAAGATGGTTTCAAATTATGGTGAGAGAGAATAAACAGGATCGATCTCATCTCTTCTCTATGTGTTGATTAAGTTTGTATGGTTTTGCAAATTAGAAAGAAGAAGAAGAGTGAAGAAACTTTCCTCTACAAACTCTCACCGAAGACACTCACGGCCACCACGTACGCACACCGACCGCCAACTCTCTCTCTCTCTCTCTCTCTCTCTCTCTCTCTCTCTCTTTCAACGCCCATTCATCTTCTTTCTTTCTCTCACTCTCTTTCGCAACCCGATTTCCGCTGTCAGACTGCCACCGTCACCAAATATTCTGCCATTCTTCTTCATCATCAAATCCAGATCTGGAGGTGGCAGAAAACATTTTCTCATTGTGTTATTCGACTGTTCTGTTATTTTTGAGAAGGAGATTAGTTGGATTTGGGTTTGATTGAAGAAACTTGTTGGATATTTGGTTGTTGGCTTCATGTTTTCTAAAATCAAATATACAAGCAATGTGCGTCTTCAGAAGCTGGGCCTTCAGAAGCTGAACGGTACTTCAGAAGCTGGGTCTTCAGAAGCTAAACAGTACTTCAGACGCTGAACCTTCAGAAGCTGATGTTCAGACGCTGAACCTTCAGAAGTTGATGTTCAGACGCTGAACAGTACTTCAGAAGCTGACCTTCAAAAGCAACCTTCAAAAGCACTTCTTCAGAAGTACCTTCAAAAGCGGGTTTTTTGTGTTCCTGTGTTCGCGCCTTGGAGTGTTTATTTTCTCATGTGATTTGTTAGAGTTTTAATTGAAGAATTCTCCAAGCTGCGTTTCTAGAAGGAAGAAGAATTTCGCAAGATATTTACTGAAGATTGAATTCAATTATTTGTGAATATATTTTCAAAGAAATATTTGGAAAATATTTCTGGAAAATAAATTGCTTTTATATGTTTCTAAAGTATTTTGGAAATATATCTTTGAAGGATTTGGCTCAAGTTTATGTTGTTGCTGAAGTTATAAATAGAGGACGCTGTCATTAAAGAAAATTAATCTCAACCAAAGCTATCATTAAAAGAGTCTTAGGTTTTGAGTCTGTTAGTTGTGAGTTGTATGCTCTGTTTTTCTGTACACCACTCAATTGTTTAGAGTTGGTTTAGTTTATTGAGTTGTAATCACTTGAAGCTTTTAAGCAAGAGTGACTGATTATGTTTTGAAGAGTGTCTTCATCTTTGATTTGTTAGAGTCTGATAATCACTAGGGCAGTGATTGAATCAGGGAAGTAAGAGGGGTCTTATATCTAGGAGTTCCAAGGTAGAAATACCACGGGTAGTGATTAAGTGAAAAGGCTGTGAAATAGGGGTTGTTGTCATAGGACTTTGAATTGATACTATTATAGTGGATTTCCTTCCTGGCTTGGTAGCCTCCAGACGTAGGTGTGTTTGTCACCGAACTGGGTTAATAAATAACCTGTGTTTTTACTTTCTGTCTGTTTTTATTTCTGCTTTTGAACTGCTGTTTTGCGTACTCTGTTCTACTCTGTTTTACGGTTCAGAATCAGGTCCTGCCAGGAATTTCAATTGGCATCAGAGCAGGCACCCTGCATTTTTTAGGGTGAGCTCCAGGGAAGGTTTTTTCTGGCATAATGGAGAAAGAAGGAGGATTTGTAAACAGACCACCTCTATTGGATGGTTCCAACTATGAATATTGGAAATCACGCATGAATGCTTTCCTTAAATCCATAGATAGTAAGACCTGGAAAGCAGTTCTGAAGGGTTGGGAACATCCTGTTGTGCTTGACAAAGATGGTAAGAAGACAGCTGAATTAAAACCAGAGGAAGAGTGGTCCAAGGTAGAAAATGAATTAGCTCTTGGAAACTCCAAAGCCTTGAATGCTATATTCAATGGAGTGGACAAGAATATGTTCAGACTGATCAAGCAGTGCACTGTAGCTAAGGATGCCTGGGATATTCTAAAAACTACTCATGAAGGCACATCAAAGGTTAAATTGTCCAGACTTCAACTTCTCACCACCAAGTTTAAAAATCTCAAAATGTTGGAGGATGAGAACATACAAGATTTTTACATGAATGTTCTGGATATGGCTAACTCATCTGATTCTCTTGGAGAAAAAATATCTGATGAGAAACTTGTGAGGAAAATCCTCAGATCCTTACCTAAGAGATTTGATATGAAGGTAACTGCCATTGAGGAAGCACAGGACATCTCCAGTATGAAGGTTGAGGAATTGATAGGATCTCTTCAGAATTTTGAAATAGCCAAAACTGATAAGAAGGAAAAAGGTGTTGCTTTTATAGCAGATGTTGATAATGAGGATAATGAAAGCACATCAGAAGCTCTTGTGATGTTGAGTAAACAATTTAACAAGATTCTAAAGCAGAAGACAAGAACTGGTGAGAAATGCAATCAATCCAAAGGAGTTCAATGTCATGAGTGTGAAGGATATGGTCACATCAGAATAGAATGTGCCACATACCTCAAGAAACAGAAGAGGAGTTTGGCAGCTACTTGGTCTGATGATGACTCAAAAGGAGAAGTGGGGAATGAATCAGCCAAGCATGTTCTTGCTTTAACTGGTAGATGCATGTCTGATGATAAAGTTAAGGTTTCAGAAGCACCATCAGACTCTGAAGCATCATTAGATTCTGAAACATCATCTGATACTGAGTCAAGTGATGGAGAACTGTCTTGTGAAGAACTGGCTACTTATGAGGAAATTTGCAAGCAGCTGGAAAATCAAAAGAAGACGATCAGTCAATTGCATGATGAAAGAAGTGATCATCTAGCACAAATCTCTGATCTCAAAGATGAGGTGACCCAGCTGAACGCTCAACTTGAACATGTGAAGAAACAAGTCAGAATGTTGAACACTGGTACTGATGTGCTTGAAGAGATATTGGAGAGTCAGGCCCAAGGGAAACCAAGTGGTATTGGATTTGATGATAGGACCTTGAACAACAAACAGCAAAATCCAGCTAAAAGGTTCATTGCAGCTGTTGGGACATTTGATCCAATGATCGGTAAACCTAAGTTGGAACACCAGAACCAACCTCAGGGATCTAAGAGCAAGAGGGCATCTCATCCTTGGGTATGTCATCACTGTGGTAAAAAGGGGCACATAAAGCCTTTCTGTTTCAAGCTGCATGGATACCCCAAACACTTTCAACAAAGAAAAGTGGAACCCATTGTAAACAAAGTCAATATCAAGAAGGTATGGAGACCAAAATGTGAAAATGTTGACAAGAGGCTGAAGAATAGGAAAGGAAAGGTTGTTGCTGCTGCCAGCAGGCCTACTCATGTTGCTAAGAAGAGTGCAGGTGTTGGACCATCTAAAGCCTGGAGCCAGGTGGTGGTCCCTGTCCCAAAGAAGAAGACACTAAAAGGAAAGGAAGTGGATCCTAGTGAGTCTGAGGATGATGTTGAGCAAGACATCTTGCCCTATGTTTAGAAGAGGATTGCTGAACTTCAGAAGCAGATTGCTGGGAAGAAGATTCCTCTGAATGTGCATGAAGCACACATTGACTAAGCATCATCAGATGATGTGTCTGATGATGAAACAGCTTTTGACGATGAGTCTGAAGACTGTAAATTATGTCCTGGGTTTCATTTTGTGATGCAGTTGTGTACTTTTATTTTGTTCTTCTGAGAAGATTGTGTGTGGGTACTCTGTTTATGTGATTCTCATCCTGTGATGGTTTTAATGATGGTTCTGATGAGGGTTCTGTGTGTGGTGCTGTGATGTGCTGGTCTCTATTGGATGGTTATATCCTCTAAATTTGGTGCCTTTATGGTTAATATGGTTATGGGATTGTGGATGAAAGCTCTTATGAGTTATTTTCATCTATGGTGTGAGATGGAATTGTGTTTTAGATTTCTGGATGTGTTCTCTTTGATTTCTGGGCATGTTTTTGCTCTGTTTGAGTGAATATGGTTTGTAACCTGTGACCGTTTCTCTGTTTTTCTGTCTCATGTGTAAAGATTGTGTTTTGTCAAGATTGTTTGGCTAAAAAGGGGGAGATAAATAAGTGTTTGATCAGAAAACAGTATAAGTGTTTGTTTCAGAGGTGTTTCAAAAGCTGAGTTGTTGTTGGTTGTTCAGAACCTGATCTGTTTCAGGAGCTGTGTGTTTCAGGGGGAGTAGTGTATGTTTCAGAAGCTGCTGCTGAATGATATGTTTCAGGGGGAGTAGTGTTTTGTTTCAGAAGCTGTTCCTGTTTGTTGTTCCTGTATGACAGGTTTCAGGGGGAGTATTTGTGTGAAACGTAGTGTATTATCCGCTGCTGACTCTGTTGCTACGTTTGTGTTATGTTCTTCATGGTTGCGTATTTTGATGTGTGAAGAATTTAATGTGTGAAGAATTTGCTTTGTGTATCTCTCTGTGCTCAAATTGATTTTAGCCAAAAATTTGCCAAAGAGGAAGATTGTTGGATATTTGGTTGTTGGCTTCATGTTTGCTAAAATCAAATATACAAGCAATGTGCGTCTTCAGAAGTTGGGCCTTCAGAAGCTGAACAGTACTTCAGAAGCTGGGTCTTCAGAAGCTGAACAGTACTTGAGACGCTGAACCTTCAGAAGCTGATGTTCAGACGCTGAACAGTACTTCAGACGCTGAACCTTCAGAAGCTGATGTTCAGACGCTGAACAGTACTTCAGAAGTTGACCTTCAGAAGTTATATGTTCAGAAGCTGGTTTTCTGTGTTCTTGTGTTCGCGCCTTGGAGTGTTTATTTTCTCATGTGATTTGTTAGAGTTTTAATTGAAGAATTCTCCAAGCTGCGTTTCTAGAAGGAAGAAGAACTTCACAATATATTTTCTGAAGATTGGATTCAATTATTTGTGAATATAATTTCAAAGAAATCTTTGGAAAATATATTTCTGGAAAATAAATTGCTTTTATATGTTTCTAAAGTATTTTGGAAATATATCTTTGAAGGATTTGGCTCAAGTTTATGTTGCTGCTGAAGCTATAAATAGATGACGCTGTTATTGAAGAAAATTAATCTCAACCAAAGCTATCATTGAAAGAGTCTTAGGTTTTGAGTCTGTTAGTTGTGAGATGTATGCTCTGTTTTTCTGTACACCACTCAATTGTTTAGAGTTGGTTTAGTTTACTGAGTTGTAATCACTTGAAGCTTTTAAGCAAGAGTGACTGATTATGTTTTGAAGAATGTCTTCATCTTTGATTTGTTAGAGTCTGATAATCATTGGGGCAGTGATTGACTGAGGGAAGTAAGATGGGTCTTATATCTAGGAGTTCCTAGGTAGAAATACCACGGGTAGTGATTAAGTGAGAAGGTTGTGAAACAGGGGCTGTTGTCATAGGACTTCGAATTGATATTATTATAGTGGATTTCTTTCCTGGCTTGGTAGCCTCCAGACGTAGGTGTGTTTGTCATCGAACTGGGTTAACAAATAACATGTGTTTTTACTTTATGTCTGTTTTTATTTCTGCTTCTGAACTGCTGTTTTGCGTACTCTGTTCTACGGTTCAGAATCAGGTCCTGCCAGGAATTTCAATACTTAATTTTTCACGGTGGTTATGGTGGTTTGGAAGAAGGTTTGGTGTTAGTGAGGAAGAACATTATGAGGAAGAATGACATAAACCCTAGGTTTTAATCTACCCCTTTCTATCTTAACCATCTTAAAATAAGCAAACTAAAATTAAAATAAAAAAAATGCTTCCGAAGAGGAGAAGATCGATGGAGAAAAGAGGAGAAGATGAAATGGGGGAAATCTGAAAACCTAATTTCAATTTCCCCCTTTTCTGTATTTTTTTAATAAAAATAATTTTTTTAAATTTTATTTTTTAAATCATTTTTTAATTTTGAATTTTTTAAATTGCCACATTAGAAGAAGCCACATGGACACTAGTACACCGTCAGCATATGTCACATAAGCATCAGACTGCCACGTATCAGCTTAAATGGGCCCAGGGACCATTTTTATAAACAAAAAATTTTGCAAAGATAGATTTCAAAACAAAAATTACAAGGACCAAAAGTCAAATGAAGTATATTTGCAGGGATCGGTCATATATTTTAAGCGGGAACCACTTGTGTGACATTGTGATTTTGGTTTTTTCTCTCTCTTTCACAAGTCTTTTTTGTTTTATTTTAAGATGAGAAAGTCACATGTCACATTGTGGTTAGACAATGTTATATAACATTCTCACCACAATGTCGATGAAGTGGTTCTCATTTTAACCAACCCTATTACTATAATCGCGGGGACATGATTGAGACTGCCCTATTACCATAATATTTGTGCAGAGGTGAACATAGAGTGGTTAAGTAAACCATATAATAAAGCCATTTTCAAATTCAATGTGTATCAACCGAACCAAATTGTTTTATGAGCAAGTTTTTTTTTCTCAAAATATCTAGTTTCTAAACTGTTTGTTTATACCTGAAACTAGTTTAAACCCATATGATTTGATCATTCTACAAATGGGAAGAAAACATTGAAAAAAGTAATATAACAGATCCAATCAGAAAGGGCACATGATCAAACATCCTCTGCTAATCATTCAAAACAATAGTAAGTTCTAAAAGTCTGTCACAAGTTAAACTCGTTACATCCACATTGTAGATTTAATCATGTGCTAACAAAACTGAAACGAATGCAAATCAAAAGCTAATAACTTCATGGCTTAATTTCCAATTCTCAAAGTAAGGAAAGAATTGTCATGTCTTGAATCTCCAATACTGAAGATGCTTGTACCCTATTTGAAGACGCTAAATACGTCTAATATTAGCGCATCGCAAATAATCTCGAAGAAAACAATCATTGTCCATAGCCTGGTATCAACAAACAGCTTCTAATTCCTTGAACCGTAATTCAACAATTAAAGAAAAACACAAAAATAATTCGTTAAATCAAATAGTTGAAACCAAAATTCAGATAAGTCTCGAATTCGAATTCAGGCAAATTCAATTGTAGTCTGTAAAACATTTAGAGATTCAAAATTCATTGGGCAAATCCACGTTAATCGCACAACAGAATAAAAATAAAAGGATAATTTCCATCGAGAATCACACAATTTAAACCAAAAGTCATAGTTTATTCATAGAAACGGCTTAAAATTAAAGCTATGCAGAACACCGGATCAAATCTACATCTGAATAATTCTAGATCTGAAAACATAAAAACCTAAACTAATTCAAGAACTTGTAAATTTGGTAACGGCCTTAGTTCCTTCAGAAACAGCATGTTTCGCCAATTCACCAGGAAGAACCAAACGCACAGCGGTTTGAATCTCCCGTGACGTGATCGTCGGTTTCTTGTTGTAACGAGCCAATCTGGAAGCTTCCTGAGCGAGTTTCTCGAAGATATCATTAATGAAACTGTTCATAATTCCCATAGCTTTGGAAGAAATACCTATATCAGGATGAACCTGTTTGAGAACCTTGAAGATGTAAATCTTATAGGTTTCAACGCTCTTCTTCACGCGCTTCTTCTTCTTATCGCCTCCTTCTTTCGAGATCTTCTTCTCGGCTTTTGGCTTTTTCTCTGCTGGTGATTTCTCAGCGGGTTTCTTCTCTGCAGGTTTCTTCTCTGCCTTTGCGGGAGCCATGGATCTGAATCGAGAGATTTCTGGTGGAAAACGATTGAGAGTGATTGCGTGTGTTGGTGGTGAATGAATTGAGAATTGAATGAAGGATGAAGAAAAGGGGGATCAATATATAGGGGTGAGAGATTGGTTTTGATTGGTGGACTAGGTGATGTGCGGATCGATGACGTGGTGGGGTTTTGTTCGTTGATTGAGTTTGGTCAATGAAGGGGTGAGATTTAATGTTATCGTTTTCTGCGCCGATTAGTTGCGGATCGGGAGTTCGGTTTGGAATTAGTAGGTGCTCTCAAATTGGGGCACGTTTGTTATTGCCATCTTTTATTTTACTTTAGGGTCTTGTTAACGAGTGCTTCGGGGCAGGGCACTCTTTAAGAATCCTAAATTTAGTAATCATTTTTTCAAAAAGTCAACTATTACAATTTTCAATGCATTTAATACACAACTTTTCATAAAAAAAACTTATCATTTAGAGTGCTTAAAGAGTGTCCTAGAAATACTCGTTAACATTTCCCTATCTTTTACTATCAAGTCTTGAAAGAAAATAAATTAATCGATCTCAAAAAAAAAAAAAACAGAGAGAATATTATTGAAAGGGGTTTATGTGCCCTTATCCGACTCAAATAGATTCTTAACCTGCAACCAAAAAAAATTAAAAATAAAATCTTTACGTGACGATGTACAAATTTAATACAAATAGATTCATACAAACAAATAGCCACCATTTTAGAGTTCCTTATGATGATCATCATAAGGATCATCA
Organism: Medicago ruthenica; assembly: GCA_018208015.1. Classification (NCBI taxonomy): domain Eukaryota; kingdom Viridiplantae; phylum Streptophyta; class Magnoliopsida; order Fabales; family Fabaceae; genus Medicago; species Medicago ruthenica. Next base: position 44,835,292 of record CM031371.1, read on the forward strand.
TAAGGAACTTCATCCAGAGTTTCATGCCATTTTCTTGGCTGATCTTCGACATTCTTCTCAATGATGATTCGGTCAAATCGAGATAATGCAAGAACACATATTGGTTGTCAAGACGAATAGTCTCTAAAGTAGACTAACAAGATGAATTTGAGAATTGGTTGACGTGTGAAATAGCAAACTCTCTCTTAAATCTTAATTTAAATGTTTTATATCTTGTTTTTTAGTCAATGCAGTCCTTACAACACGAGGGTCCCTAAATCCACCGATGAACTTGTGAATATGATTAATAGATATTTCATGCATTTGAAGCTATCAACTCAAATTGTTTATTTTTAAACATTGCAATCACGAATGATTGAAATCATGAAAGTAAGATAATCCCAATACTATAACATTGCAATCATGTATGTGGTTAATGGGTTCCATCAAGGGTTAATTGGTTCCATCAAGGACGAATTGTTTAAGAGAAATTCAATTTTTGGATGGAACAATTTTGATAGACTTTACTTACCTCGTGGTCAAATTCCGGATTACTATGGCTCATTTTCCCTGTCAATTGGAAGGTTAACACCAACAAAAGACACTCATAATTGTCCTCTTCCGCCACACATGCTCACAAACGTATAAGACCTGAATGCACCAGATCCAAATCCAAAGAAACTGGGTGGAAAGAGTGGATGTAGTTTGTATGCAGTCGGGAAGGTGTGATGCATTGTAGTCAATGACATCTGGATTGTCCGATCATGATCGGACGACCCATATTTTAAGCTCAAATTTTAAAAAAAAAAAAATTAAACTTAAAATTTGGACCGTTCGATTTTGATCTGACAATCAAGATGCGGTGACTGCATGCACTACACTCAATTCAAATATGGACAAAGTATTGCCCCATAGGTAAACACTAAGCAACATCTTGATTTCTGACTCAGAAAACAACCCAAAAGAAGACTGCTACATGCGCCCTTGGATTGCTCAACTCTTGAAATATGTCGATTAGGAGTTACGATCCGATGAAGGAAAAAAATTGATCAAAAGTTATTATAATCACTTCTCAAGCGCCCTCCAAAATTTCAATTTTGCCCTCGTTCGAATCCGAACAAAAAAAAAACAAGGTTTGGATCATTTAATTTGAAACATGTGTGTGTGTGTGTGTGTGTGTGTAAGCAACAGTCGTAACCTCGTCCCATTTCAACTGTTGCGATTTTTGCTCTAAAAAACAACAACAAAAAATAAAAAATGATAAAACCTATCAAATAAAATAAAAAATATATATAAAAATACCACTAAAAAATTCTAAAAATCCAATGTTTTTTTTTTTTTGGATTTTATGAGAATACGAAAAATTAAATAAAAAAGAAAAAAAATTATTGGCGAAGTCTAATATTTTAATTACGGATAATGTTTATATATTGATGTTTATATATTGAAAATAATCACGAGTTTCTAATATTTTATCATAATAACTTTCTCATATATGTATATAAAATTTGTTTTTACAGATATAAACATTTAAAATATGCAACGGGAACAGTGCAATCATTGAACATTGTTTTACAAATAAAATAAAAATTTAAATAATAGAAACACTGCATTAATGTTGAAATTTTGAAAATAGTCACGACTTTTCAAAATTTTATCATATCGACTATCATATATCGATACATAAAAAATTTCTTCTTCATATATAAGCATATAAAATCCTCAACGAGTGCGGTTTAAATATTTAACTATGTTTTAAATATAAAATAAAAATTTATTTAATAGACATGCTACATTAATGTTGATATTTGGAAAATAGTCATGTGTTTCCAAAATTTTATCATATCGACTTTCTCATACATGTATATAAAAATTTGTTTATTTAGATATAAGTACATAAATCTGCAACAGGTGCGGTGCAAACATTAAACAGTGTTTTGCATATTAAATAAAAATTTATTTAAAAGAAACACTACATTAATTTTGACTTTGAAAATAGTCATGAATTTTTAAAATTTTATCCTATCGACTTTCTCATATATGTATATAAAAATTTGTTTATGCAGATATAAGTACATAAAATCTACAACGGATGCGGTGCAAACATTGAACAATATTTTGCAAATAAAATAAAAAGTTATTTAATAGAAACAATACATTAATTTTGATTTTCAAAATAGTCACGAGTTTTCAAAATTTTATGTACATAAAAATTTGTTTTCGCATATATAAGCAAATAAAATCCATAACTGGTGTGACTCAACTATTTAACAAATTTTTGTTTATATAAGAGAAAAAAATTAATAGAATTATTACATTAATACTCATAATTTTCATTTAATATCTATACACATTCTACAATATTAATAATATAATTAATGTTACGTGATCCGTGCTTTCGCACGGGTCTTTTACTAGTTTGTTATAGTTTTTTAAGTAAAAAATAATAATTTTTTAAAACATAATCATTTTTAAGAGTATTACATCTGTTTGTTGCGATTTTTTTAAAAAAATCAGAATCTAAAAACACTTTTGAAGCTGTTAATAGCATCTTTTCAAAAAATAGATTTTTTTGGAGGAGAGAAAAAACATTGTTCAAAAGATTCAACTAATTTTGTAACAAAAAAATCTCTTTTATATACTTGTATCCAAACAAACTAAATTATTTATTTTAAAAAAATATATTTTTATTACGATAAACAAATACAAAAGAGATTTATCTACTAACAATATATAAAAGTTGAAGTACAGCAAAATTTCAAAATCATCCTTATTAAAACTCATGATCTCCTTAATTTTATGAGCATAATGGTCATTGTGCAAAATTTAATTTATTTGTTTTTTAAAAATTAATTACGGATAATGTTTATCATAGGTGTAACCAATTTACACGGATAACTATGAAACTAATTTATTTGTTTATTTAAAATTAATTACGGATAATGGTCATATCTACTAACATCTACTAATCTACTAACAATACATAAAAATTGAAGTACAACAAAATTTCATAATCGTCCGTATTAAAACTCATGATCTCCTTAATTTTATGTGCATAATGGTCATTTTGCAAAATTTAAACAATTTCCACGGATAACTATAAAACTAATTTATTTGTTATTTAAAAAATTATTTATAGATAATGTTCATATCTACTAACATCTACTAATTTTATGTGCATAATGGTCATTTTGCAAAATTTAATTTATTTGTTTTTTAAAAAAGTAATTACGGAGAATGTTCATCATAAGCAATTTCCACGGATAACTATATTGAAAATAGTCACGAGTTTTCAAAATTTTATCATATCGACTTTCTCATATATGTATATAAAGATTTGTTTCTGGAGATATAAATATTTAAAATCTGCAACGGGAGCGGTGCAAACATTAAACAGTGTTTTGCATATAAAATAAAATTTAATCAATAGAAACACCACATTAATGTTGATATTTTGAAAATGGTCACGAGTTTTTAAAATTTTATCATATCGACTATCACATATCGATACATACAAATTTTCTTCTGCATATATAAGCGTATAAATTCTTCAACGAGTACGATTTAAATATTTAACGGTGTTTTAAATATAAAATAAAAATTTATTTAATAGACACACTACATTAATGTTGATATTTTGAAAATAGTCATGTGTTTCCAAAATTTTATCACATTGACTTTCTCATATATCTATATAAATTTTTTTTTTTCTGCAGATATAAACACTTAAATTCTGCAGCGGGAGCGGTGCAAACATTGAACATTGTTTTGCATATAAAATAAAATTTATTTAATAGACACACTACATCAATGTTGATATTTTGAAAATAGTCATGAGTTTTCAAAATTTTATCATATCGACTTTCTCATATATGTATATAAAAATTTGTTTCTGCAGATATAAACATTTAAAATCTGCAACGGGAGCGGTGCAAACATTGAACAGTATTTTGCATATAAAATAAAATTTAATCAATAGAAACACCACATTAATGTTGATGTTTTGAAATTAGTCACGAGTTTTCAAAATTTTATCAAATTAAAGCGACTATCACATATCGATACATACAAATTTTCTTCTGTATATTTAAGCATATAAATTCTTCAACGAGTGCGATTTAAATATTTAATGGTGTTTTAAATGTAAAAGAAAAATTTATTTAAGAGACAAACTACATTAATGTTGATATTTTGAATATAGCCATGTGTTTCTAAAATTTTATCACATTGACTTTCTCATATATATAAAAATTTGTTTTTGTAGATATAAACATTTAAAATCTGCAACGGGAGCGGTGCAAACATTGAACAGTGTTTTGCATATAAAATAAAATTTATTTAATAGACACACTACATTAATGTTGATATATTGAAAATAGTCATGAGTTTTCAAAATTTTATCATATCAACTTTCTCATATATGTATATAAAGATTTGTTTCTGCAGATATAAATATTTAAAATCTACAACGGGAGCGGTGCAAACATTAAACAGTGTTTTGCATATAAAATAAAATTTAATCAATAGAAACACCACATTAATGTTGATATTTTGAAAATAGTCACGAGTTTTTAAAATTTATCATATCGACTATCACATATCGATACATACAAATTTTCTTCTGCATATATAAACATATAAATTCTTCAACGAGTGCGATTTAAATATTTAACAGTGTTTTAAATATAAAATAAAAATTTATTTAAGAGACAAACTACATTAATGTTGATATTTTGAAAATAGTCATGTGTTTCCAAAATTTTATCACATTGACTTTCTTATATATTTATATAAAAATTTGTTTATTTAGATATAAGTACATAAAATCTGCAACGGGTGCGGTGCAAACATTCAACATTCTTTTGCATATAAAATAAAATTTAATCAATAGAAACACTGCATTAATGTTGATATTTTAAAAATAGTCACGAGTTTTCAAAATTTTATGTGCATAAAAATTTGTTTTTGCATATATAAGCAAATATAATCCATAACTGGTTTGACTCAACTATTTAACAAATTTTTGTTTATATAAGAGAAAAAAATTAATAGAAACATTACATTGTTACTCATAATTTTCATATAATATCTGTAAACATTCTACAATATTAATAATATAATATTTTTTTATATAATTATCGCAATGTTACGTGACCCGTGCGAAAGCACGGGTCTTTTACTAATTTTTCATAAAATCTCTAAAATCACTTTTATTTTAATCCGTAACAAATCGGCTCTCAATTGTCATGTTAACTAATGTCCAGTTAAAAAGTTATTTTTTTTAAGCAAGTTAAAAGTAATTTTTTTAAATATTTTAATTAAAGTAAAAAAGAAATTAGTTGAAAACAATAAATTCTTAGACTTTCTCCTTTCAAAAACAACATTTAAAAAAACAAAAAGCAATCGATTGAAAAAAGAAAAGGAAGCAGGTTTCTTGTAAACAAACAAGGAGGAACTTACCAATTGTTCCGATCTGCGAGTCGCCATCGTTTGGTAATAGTAATTATTCTCAAACTCTTTTCTCTCGCTCGATTCTATCTACAATTTGTCTTTTTGCTGCGATTGTTACTCTGCGTGTTGGTTCATTTTGTGTAAATACTTCCTTGCTCTTACATGTTAAATGCATAGTTTGAGTGGTTACTACGAGCATGTTTGAATTGACTTATTTTAGTTTATATATCCACATAAATATTTCTGAGATTGTTAAAGTTCATGATACATCCATAACCTATTTCCATAAGCTATTCAAGACAACTTATGAAAATAGCTTACGTAAACAACTTATGCATAAGCACTTATATGATAAGTGTTTTGATATAAGCCCTTAATTAAACCTTTTATCCAAACAGAGCATATATGTCTTTGATTATTGATATCTATAGGGATTGCCCACTTACTACTAACAGCTATGGCATGTATTCATTTGATTTGAATTTGTTGTTCTATCCCCTTCTAATTTTTGTCCTAATCGTCGAAGGTTTCTCCTATTTCAACATTCCTTGTAATTTAATCTTTGTTCATGCAATAGTAAATATTATTTAGTATCACCACAAACGAAATGTTGAAAATTTGCGGGCTTCGTTCTGGGCAAATTAAGAAATAGTAGGCCACTTAACTTTGCATTATAATTATATTGTGGACATTTTTCTGTGAAACAATTTTTTTTTTGGGTTTTGGTTAGCATATTGGTTCTGCCCTACTCATGGAGAAGATTTTGATGACCACTACATTATGTTCAACTTAACCGGTTTTTGTTGCATTATATTTCTATGCATGGGTGTGTTTTGTTTGCTGTTGTTGGATGGAAGCAATGTATCGAGTTTCTGAGTTGCTTTTTTCGTCCTGTTACCAGTCTTCTTCTATATTTCAGTTTATATGCAAACTAGTAACATACCCGTGCATCCGCACGGGTACCCGTTGGTCGGGGATGATTTATACAATAAAAACTTGAATATATGATATTTGTTTATAAAAAGTTTATTTGAGTATATGTTAGGTTCTTTAAATTGTTAAAAAATGTTTTAATGTTAATATATATTTAAATTATTTAATTTACAATTAAAGAAAAATATGAAATCAAACTTATAATTTAGTCAATGTTTTATCATATTTTTTGTTTAGAAATTTGATCCCTTATTTTTATGTCTATGAAATCAAAATTTTGATATGGGGTTTTTGTGTTTATCATTGATAAAACTTACTCCTTTTTGTTTATATTAATTTGTCTATAATATTATTATGACATGTAAAAAAAACAATATAAACATAGAAATATTAGATTATTGCCAAGATGTTCATGTTTAAGTCTACATAAACATAAGATTACAACTTAAGGATAGTAGTTAAGTTATATTATCTAGATTTAAAATTTAACAACTTTGATAACATTTGACGTTGTCTTGTTTAGAAAATTCATCCTAAGAGTATCATTCTCCACAAATCCATTAAGTTTATCTTCCCTGATCTTCCTATATATATATCACATGAAACGTCGGTGCATTGAGGTCCATACAACATCACTCTAGTAACAAACCTGTGCTGACGCACGGGTACAGTAAAATTTTGTTGTTTGAAAAATTTAAGAATTTGTCTATAATCCTTGTGAATTTGTTTATAATACTTTAATGTTCTTAAATTGAAAGATTTTATTTATAATTAATTGTTTGTTTTTGAATAAAATTGTATACTTTACTTATATGTTAAGGGTAATTAATTGGACCTTTAGGATAGTGTGTTAATATTGATACGTAATAAATGGTAGAGATTATTAGTAAACCGCAAAATGAAATATATTAGCGATAATTGACAAACCTTGTATACATTAAATATATACATTAAACCTTATATATTCCACAAAATATATTATTTTACACGAAATACATGACAAACATAACAATTGTTGACTAAAAATTTAAATCTAACAGTGCAACCTGGTCGAAAGACATTACTTTGGGAAAATTTATTGCACATATGTCCTAATTTGATAGTCAATTTTCGATCATTATTGACAATGATATCCACAGTTTGACTGTCTCCATTGTCTTCACGTAGAGTTATATTGTTACAGATGTCGTGCTTTAGATAATTCCCGAATTCACATGGTAATTTCTGCATAAGAAAATAATAATTTATATAAGTTAGGATATTATAAATTATGATTAGATGAAAAATAAAATGCAGTATAATTTGTAAATGTGTGAATTTGTTCACTGAATAAATATTATTATAATTCCATTTATATAGGTAAATTAAAAGATTTAATGTATATATTTAATGTTGGTATAGAAACATTGTAATATAGTAGCATGATTTAGGTAAGCATAGGCGTATTATTGAGATTGTGTTGTAATTGAAAGTTATTGTTTAGTTTGTTAACAGTTGATGATTGTTTTTAAAATTTGTCAACTTAAAAAACATTAAAAATTGTAATGGACCAAATATAGTTATTGTAGTATACATTGTTAGTAAATGATCTATTTAAATTAAACATTTGAGTTGTAATTAAATTAAAAATTTAAAGATGTAAAATGTTTGTATTTGGGTATAGTACATCAAAAGTATTAATGTAGTATGGAAAATATAAATTGAAAATTACAAATGAAATTTTTTAAATTTGATATCCTGCATTGACAAAATTTGTAATATCCCGCTTAGACGTAACTTTTATCAGTAACAGAGGAATTACGAGTGAGTAGGGACAAAATGGTAATTGCGAGAGGAAGGGGTATAAATAGGGAGAAGATTGATATTTCTTCATTTTTCCTTATTACCCTCTCTCACTAGAAGTTCAATTTCTCTCCCTCTCTCTCTCTTAAGAATTCGGTCCTCACCTTCCCAAGTTTCAATCCATCAGATTTCTTTCTCAACTCTTGGACAATAAGCAAGCAAGTTTGGGGGAAGATTGAAGCAGGAGGAACTAAGGAAGACCAAGTCAAGAGGAAAAGTTCCAAAGCTAGGGTTTTGGAGAAGAATCAAACTAGGACTTGGAGAGCCTGGCAAGACCAGCAAGGATTTAGGTAGGTTCCTTAGAGTAGCAATTTACCCTTTTGGGTCAGTATTGTGTGAGATCACAACTTAATTGCTAAGGTTTAGAAAAAGATAGTTTTTCCCCTTTTTTTGATACATATGTTTGATTCCAGTTAATCCTTGGATACAGTATGTTTTTCTAGTTCAAAATGAGTCACTTGCATGTTTTCATTGCTTATTGGACAACTGGGTATCAAGGTTTTTAAGATTGAACCATGCTTTCAGAAAATTACAAGTCCTGCTACAGTCGCAGAGCGACCAGGAGTTTGCTCTGCGAAGTAGCAGAGTTTTGCTACTGTCTATCTTCGCCTAGCCATCGCTTAGACCTCGCTCTGCAAAGTAATCAGAAGCTGGGTTCGCAGAGCAAAGCTTTCAGACGCTCTGTGAAGCTTCAGACTCAGGATTACCAGGTTCTGAAGGTTCAGACTCTGAATGTTCAGAGTCTGAAGGATCAGACGCAGGATCACAGAGCGAAGTCAGGGGTCACAGAGCGAAATGGCCCAGAACCTCTTTTTATCAACAAACAGCTGTACCGTGCCTATGATCTTTGATATGCTTTGGGGTGAAGATACTCATAGACTTTCCAGGATTAACCTAGGGTAAAGATTTGTATCATACAGAGTGTTGGGTAATTTATCCACAGATTCTCAGGTAAGAGAAACGGGAAGTTATTACAGATGGGATAGTAAGCCCATAAGTAAGACATATGATATGTCTAGATCCTTTGATAGGATAGCAAGTTGAATGTACTCAATTAAGTGTACGAAAGTACAAGGAATGTTTCAACATTCAAAGCTTCAGATAAGCTTAAGGGGTTCAGTTTCCCAACATGTTTATGTGGCTTATGAGAACGATAAGCTTAGAACCTTATATTATAGGTTAAGTATCACATGATTAATTATGTGATGAATGCATCAGATATGCATAGGTTCAGAATGATGTATCAGATATACACATGAATTAAGATAAGTATTATGCTAAGATTATACGTGTTCAGCAGACTCCGGATTATGCCGGATGAGATTTCTCCGAAAGGGCTATCCACACGTAAGGATTATAAGATTATGTTTAACGTGTCCAGCAGGCTCCGGATTATGCCGGATGGGACTTCTCTGAGAGGGTTGTTCACACGTACGTTTTCAAGTTATATATATATATGTAAAGAATATGTTAATTTAAAGTAAGTCGTGACTCTATGACTCCCCGCTAGTTGTGGAGTTAAGGTACCCCGTTAGTAGTGGTTAGGCGTTCTTCAGATGTAAGTCCTACACGGCAAAGTATAATTTAAGTCGTGATTCTCAGGCTCCCCGTTAGTAGTGGAGTCAAGGTTCTCCGTTAGTAGTGGACAAGCATTGTTTCTATGTAAGTCCTACATGACGATAAGAGGAGTCCGGTGTTAGCCTCAGATAGGAATTTCACCGGTATGAGGGGAGATGTACTTCGGGGTTACTCCACCCAGATGCACTCCGTAAAATGAACCAAGATAAGTAATTGTATGTTCAACCCTAACTTACTAACTTTATGTTGAGCAAGATGTATATGTATTCATTACATAAGTTTATGATAAGTACTGTTCAGATAACAGAAAATGATCATAGGATGTCCCCAAATCACTAAGTATGAGATCAGGTATATGATAAGTATATGATAGAGAATGACAAGCAGTCATCAGATATCAGAAAATGGTCTTAGGATATCCCCCGGCCACTAGTTTGAGTTTATAAATATGTTCAGTATAAGATGAAGACATATAGCGATCCTAGTTTTCCCTTGATTGCGAAATATGTAGATATGACGGCGATCATAGGTATTCCTGAGATTGCCAAAAAGTAGGCATGGCGACCCTAGGTTCCCCGAGGTTGCCAACAGTAGGTTGGGTGGAGCTCACTGAGACATTATGTCTCATCTCAATCCTTCTGGTGCAGGTTTTGCAGGTTAGCACGAGGTTCGCGATGAGGATCTTTCAGGAAGATACTGGATGGAGTGCAGTTGCTCGTCATGTACCAGCTCAGGAGCTTATCAGACTTTTGTTTAAGTATTTATTATGGTACTTGATTTGGTTGTATAAACGAGCAATTTGTATTCTTTCTGTTGTGTTGTATTTTATTATTAAAAATTTTGATGTATCCAGTATCAGTTTGATGCACATGATAATATTCTAGATAAAATTAGTATGGGTGTTACAATTGGTATCAGAGCAGGTCGATTCAGACCAGGCCATGGGTCATTAAAGATTCAATAAAAGTAGTGGGACCATTGGGTTCCGGATATTGTTCTAAAGGTCACATCTAGTTGAGCCTGATCAACTCATTCTAGTATATGACAGTTAGGATAAATATCTGAGAGCTGAATGTGACCGTGGAGGAATGAAGCGCATGAAGAGCGATGTTTAAGACGTCATATTTTAAGACAGGAATGGGCGAAGAGGTATTCAATGTCAAGTGGTGGTTATCAAACCGTAAAGTAACGGAGCCTATTAATGGCCGAGTTTCAGGAATATTAAAGATATTTAAGAATAAGGTGCAGTACCTTAGAACAGATGGACGCGTCATTGAGAAATGTCTCGTTTGAGGAGACATAAGAAGTAAGGAATTATGGTGAGACTTTAGAGACCGAAGTTGTCTCAGAAAAGACTATGAGTATGACTCCTTATGGAATACTCTGAGGAATGATTTGCAACCTATGAACCAAGATTTTGAGGTTAAAACACAAGTTTCAGGATTCTGAGTTCTGCTATGATCGCAGAGCGACCAAGACTTTGCTCTGCGAAGCTTCAGACTCAGAAACAGGATACAGATTCACCCTTCAGACCCAAGAACTCAGAATGAGGATTATCAGTTGATTACTGGCACCTCTAGACTGCCAGCAAGGATAGAGTGTGTAAGAATCGGAGGACTCGCGCACTCGAACCGGATGAGAATTTAATATCCAACAGTTAAGAGACTTAATTATGGATTAAGCGAGATATTGGACAGATGGAACAGGTTACCTTCCTTTATTATGAGACATCAAGATGCATTGTAGGAGAAAAGCAAGCTTAGCGATAAGTGAAGGAAACCCCTTGTAAGGGCATGAAGTAAAAACTGAATCGTATGTTGTCGAATTATAGTAAACCGGTTTTGAGGAATAATCAGGAATTAGCCAAGAACTATTGTGAGGCTCTAGCATCAGGAAGATCGTCGCTAACGCACAAGTTAAAGTTAAGGTTGTGGATAATGTTAAGGAGTTCTATGTTTTCTTCTGATGGGTTCCTTACACAAGTATTAAGGAGAGCCAGTAAGAGTTTGAATCTTATCCAGACGGATTGTTTCTGGAGAAACTCGAGGAGTAACCTAAGAGATATGGTAAAGTTATGTGAACCAACTTGTCTTGGAGAAGGTTATGGATGTAAAATCCTTACGGATAATAATAGAACGAGACTCGAATCATTAGTGGATTCAGTATATGAAAGATGAGAATCTCCAGAAGCCATAATTGTTTTTAGAAGTTGCCACAAGCGAATAATGTATGAACTTAAGTTGCTTCAGGTATGCTTTCAGTAAGGTTTCTGCAATGTTTCAATGATTATACATGATGAGCTGACCACGAGATGGTTACAGAATTCAGAATATGGAGAGTAAAGCTAGAACCAGTGTATAAGCGTGTTGGCAGAAGCACTCTTGGGCTCGTAACAGTTGCTGAAAATTGTTTATAGGTTTCGGCGTAATTTCGCGAAAGTAAGTATATGGTTTATGTCCGAAAGGAAACACGAAATCAGAGTCGCGCAACGGAGAAGTAATGTAATATCCCGCTCAAGCATGACTTTTAACAGTATTATAGAAATTAAACGAAAGGAATGGCATAATGGTAAATATTGAGATAAGGACTAAAATGAGATAAATATGAGTTTTTCTCATCTTTATCACTCATTTTCTCACTCTAGGAAAATCTGATTTCCTTTCCCCTCTCTCTAGAAATCGCCCACCATCATCATCAAGCTCTAATCCCTCAATTCTCTCCTTAGATCAAGTTTATTACAAGCAAGTAAGTGTGGGGAAACTTGGAGCAAGAGAAGAGTTAAGGAAAATAAGTAAAGAGCAAGAGATCAAGCTAGGGTTTTGAAGCTAAAGCTTAATCAGCACCAAATCAAGTTTAAGGTGAGCTCCCTAGGGGTTTTTAGAACCCACTTTGAGAGATTTAATGTGTATTTCATCATATGCAAAGTTTTATAGTTTTTACCCTAATCCCTTTGCTTGCTAAATTCCTTGCTCATATATGTTTAAAACTATCATTTTGTAATATCCTAACATGGTTGGGAAGCTTGGGTACCTTTGATTGAGCAAAAATGGTTGAAAAACATGATTTTGGACAAGTTTTGTACTGTCATGGTCGCTACAGCGACCAGCCGTCGCTATAGCGACCAGACAGCATTTGGACTTCTGCCTACGGTCGCTACAAGCGACCAGCCGTCGCTATAGCGACCAGGCACATTTTTTCAGGTTTTACCTACGGTCGCTGTAGCGACAGGCCGTGGCTATAGCGACAGCATCAGGACAGCACTTGACAGCTTTGCTGTTTTGGGTGTTCTGATGCGCGTAGGCAAGGTTTTTCACTTCCGTTTTCTCCTGAAACATTTTAGAAACATTATCCACCATTTTAACTCATCCTAAAGGCTTCCAATGGTTGAAAAATTATAGGAGCAAGGAATGCGCAAGGCATGGGAAATGCAAGAACAATGGTTATATGAATAGGAAAGCCCTAAGAACGGCATATGATAACGATATGTCGAATCCTTGATAGGAAAACAAGAATTAAGAGTATGAGAGTAAGGATTAGATAGATAATCCATTACATGTGAGTTGATAACTCTTAAGGAAAGCACACGACTTTGTTAAGTCAAGAACCTATATTAGGTAAACAAGATTACAGATGTATTCAGTTTAGGATACAAGGGTAATAGGTATGTTTCGACAATCATAGTTTCAGTTAAGCTTATAGTGTTGGTTCTCCAACAATTAATAGGTGGCTTATGAGAACGATAAGCCAAGAACCTTGTGTTATAGGTTAGAGTTACATGATTGTTATTATATGATTAAAGTAACAGATATGCGTGTTTATATGTAAAAGTTAAAAAATTATATATCAAAGTTATTGGCGTGTTCAGCAGACTCCAGGATTCGCCGGATGGGACTTCTCCGAGAGGATTGTCCACACGTTTCACAGTCATAGGCATGTTCAGCAGACTCCGTGATACGCCGGATGAGACTTCACCGAGAGGGTTGTCCACATGCAAATTAAAAGAGGAGTCCGGTGTTAGCCTGATATGATAGGAATTTCACCGGGTCATAGGGAGATGTACTTCGGGGTTACTCCACCCGGACTGCGCTCCATAAAATGAACTCAGATAATAATGTTTGTTCAACGCTAACATCTAACATAATATGTGTTTATATGAATTATGTTTTATAGATTACAGTTATAGTTATAGTCAGAGTTATAGTTACAGACAGAATTATAGTTACAGATAAGTTACAGTTATAGTTATAGGCAGTTTACAGTTACAGTTATAGGCGGTTTACAGTTATAGTTATAGGAAGACTTATATTCATAGGCAGATTATATCCTTTGTGGATAAAGATAAGACTTGGCGATCATAGGAAATCCCCAAGATTGCCAAGGTAGGCATGGCGACCCTAGGTTCCCTGCGGTTGACAACAGTTGGTTGGGCTGGAGCTCACTGAGACATTATGTCTCATCCCATTCCTTCTGGTGCAGGTTTACAGATAAGTCAGAGGTTCGTGATGGGATTCTTCAGAGGGATACTGGATGGAGTACAGTTGCTCGTCGTGTACCAGCTCAGGAGCTTATTGGACATTGTATAAGTATTGTAATAGTAATGGATTATTTGTACAACGAGTAAACTTGTATTCATTCAGATATGATGTAATATTATTATTGAAAATTTTAAATGTATCCAGTATCAGTTGAACACACATGCTAATATTCTAGATTAAGTTAGTATGGGTGTTACAAGTAATCCAAGGATGGGTTGATGAACAATTCTAAGCTGAATCTTAGGGAACAAAGATGCTTGTGAAGTCCTTATCAGAGGTACCGCAGGAAAGGCAATAAGTGCCCAATTTTTGAATCACAGAATAACAGTGAGCAGTGACGACTCGAACTTATCATAAGTTCTAACAGGAAATTTTAAAAGTTAAGCTGAGGAATACTATGAACTTCGAAACTCATGAGGAATGGGAATCGAAGCAGTTTAAGATTATGTGACAAGGAATAAGAAGGATGTGTTTCTAGCACAATAAGTCTAGAGCAAGGGAAGTCACCGCTAATACGGTAATTTAGCTATTATAGCTCAGTAACTTCAAATGGACTTGAAGAGAGTAAGTTAAGCCCAGGAGAGTTGTGCACAAGGCAACATCAGTAAAGGTTGCACTTGCGAGAGGATATTTTTTGAAATGGAAGCATTGATCAGAAACGACAATGCAGTGGCATATGAGTTTAATCCACATTGTACCCACGTTATGATAACATGTTGCATGTATCAGGTTATGTTTAATATTGTGTATACTTATCAGGGAGTGTTTATACTACTCAGATAGTAGTGTAACAGATTTTCAGGTATGTGACATGTATTAGAAACCGTGGTACGCAGTCAGGAATGTTTAAGTAGGAAGGTTTTGACGAGAACAGATTTGTTGATATCAAACATATCTTAGCTGAAGGGTCCTGAAATTCTTGAACTTAATGTTCATCGGTAAAGGAAGAAGAACTTTCTGTGCAGATTAAAAGTCACTCGTAGTCTACAGTAAAGGGCTACGTAAGTTCAGGTTATGATTAAAGGATTAAGTGTGCTATTTTGGTAGCAATCAGAGTAGAACTTTCTTTTGAAAACAAGGATCTTGAACTCGATGTTCAGAAATGAGAAATGAGTTCACAACATCGACAAGTGTAACCATGATCTATGCTATGTGATACTGTATGCTCAAGGAATAAAACATGAGTTAAGAATAAAAGAGGGTCTCCAGTTAACGTGGTATTGTCTCAAGGATATTTTGATAAAGGAGGACATCCCGTTAGTTGGACAAAGATGATGTGATGTACTGTGTACCCATTAGTAGTGTACACGTACTCAATCATGTATGTAATTTATGTGCTATGAGTTGTATCGTATGATGATATGGGAGACGATGTATACCACTTATCACTTGGACTAAATCCTATAAGCTTTGAATGTTTCAGTAAAGATGATTCTATATAAAGAATGATATAATTATAACTGTGAGCTGCCGTCTTACGAGGCGAAAGTCAAAGATAAGGATTCAGTGGAATCAATTGAGGAAGATAAAATTGACCTGATGTCGTCAAGGTAAGACCAAGGGTTCAATGAAGGAAAACTTATGAATTCAGTACGAGTATCCAATGCTTAATAACCTTAAGTTGGATTCGCACTAAGTGTGTGAGCAAGAGTTATAGTCAAGTGAGTCGGGTATTGGTTCAGACAACCATACATCCTACTATGTAAGAATTGTGTTTGTACCTCAAGTCCTTCAGTTAAGGAAAAGATTGTCAAATATTTTGACTTACCGAGATGGAAACCACGGCTAGGAAACAGTTTTAATCTGTCAGGTTTAATCGAGGTGCATGGATAATCTGCATGTCAGACCCTAGAATAGCCATGGAATCCCGTTAAGCATTTGTTTTGGAGCTTTGATTGGTAGAGAAAGAGGTATAATGAATCTATTCATTCATGATCTCAGGAGGATCCTAAATTTCGAGGACGAAATATCTTTAAGGGGGTAAAGTGTAATATCCCGCTTAGACGTAACTTTTATCAGTAACAGAGGAATTACGAGTGAGTAGAGACAAAATAGTAATTGCGAGAGGAAGGGGTATAAATAGGGAGAAAATTGATATTTCTTCATTTTTCCTTATTACCTTCTCTCACTAGAAGTTCAATTTCTCTCTCCCTCTCAAGAATTCGGTCCTCACCTTCCCAAGTTTCAATCCATCAGATTTCTTCCTCAACTCTTGGACAATAAGCAAGCAGGTTTGGGGGAAGATTGAAGCAAGAGGAACTAAGGAAAACCAAGTCAAGAGGAAAAGTTCCAAAGCTAGGGTTTTGGAGAAGAATCAAGTTAGGACTTGGAAAGCTTGGCAAGACCTGCAAGGATTCAGGTGGGTTCCTTAGAGTAGCAATTTACCCTTTTGGGTCAGTATTGTGTGAGATCACAACTTAATTGTTAAGGTTTAGAAAAGGATAGTTTTTCCCCTTTTTTTGATACATATGTTTTATTTCAGTTAATCCTTGGATACAATATGTTTTTCTAGTTCAAAATGAGTCCCTGGCATGTTGTCATTGCTCATTGGACAACTGGGTATCAAGGTTTTTAAGATTGAACCACGCTTTCAGAAAATTACAAGTCCTGCTACAGTCGCAGAGCGACCAGGAGTTTGCTCTGCGAAGTAGCAGAGTTTTGCTACTGTCTATCTTCGCCTAGTCATCGCCTAGACCTCGCTCTACAAAGTAATCAGAAGCTGGGTTTGCAGAGCAAAGCTTTCAGACGCTCTGCGAAGCTTCAGACCCAGGATTACCCGGTTCTGAAGGTTCAGACTCTGAATGTTCAGAGTCTGAAGGATCAGACGCAGGATCGCAGAGCGAAGTCAGGGGTCGCAGAGCGAAATGGCCCAGAACCTCTTTTTATCAACAAACAGCTGTACCATGCCAATGATCTTTGATATGCTTTGAGGTGAAGATACTAGTAGACTTTCCAGGATTAACCTAGGGTAAAGATATGTATCATACAGAGTGTTGGGTAATTTATGCACAGATTCTCAGGTAAGAGAAACGAGAAGTTATTACAGATGGGATAGTAAGCCCATAAGTATGACATATGATAACGATATGTCTAGATCCTTTGATAGGATAGCAAGTTGAATGTACTCAATTAAGTGTACGAAAGTACAAGGAATGTTTCAACATTCAAAGCTTCAGATAAGCTTAAGGGGTTCAGTTTCCCAACATGTTTATGTGGCTTATGAGAACGATAAGCTTAGAACCTTATATTATAGGTTAAGTATCACATGATTAATTATGTGATGAATGCATCAGATATGCATAGGTTCAGAATGATGTATCAGATATACACATGAATTAAGATAAGTATTATGCTAAGATTATACGTGTTCAGCAGACTCCGGATTATGCCTGATGAGATTTCTCCGAAAGGGCTATCCACACGTAAGGATTATAAGATTATGTTAAACATGTCCAGCAGGCTCCAGATTATGCCGGATGGGACTTCTCCGAGAGGGTTGTTCACACGTACGTTTTCAAGTTATATATATATGTAAAGAATATGTTAATTTAAAGTAAGTCGTGACTCTATGACTCCCCGCTAGTAAGTGGAGTTAAGGTACCCCGTTAGTAGTGGTTAGGTGTTCTTCGGATGTAAGTCCTACACGACAAAGTATAAGTTAAGTCGTGATTCTCAGACTCCCCGTTAGTAGTGGAGTCGAGGTTCCCCGTTAGTAGTGGACAAGCATTGTTTCTATGTAAGTCCTGCACGACGATAAGAGGAGTCCGGTGTTAGCCTCAGATAGGAATTTCACCGGTATGAGAGGAGATGTACTTCGGGGTTACTCCACCCGGATGCACTCCGTAAAATGAACCAAGATAAGTAATTGTATGTTCAACCCTAACTTACTAACTTTATGTTGAGCAAGATGTATACGTATTCATTACATAAGTTTATGATAAGTACTGTTCAGATAACAGAAAGTGATCATAGGATGTCCCCAGATCACTAAGTATGAGATCAGGTATATGATAAGTATATGATAGAGAATGACAAGCAGTCATCAGATATCAGAAAGTGGTCTTAGGATATCCCCCGACCACTAATTTGAGTTTATGAATATGTTCAGTATAAGATGAAGACATATAACGATCTCAGTTTTTCCCTTGATCGCGAAATATGTAGAGATGACGGCGATCATAGGTATTCCCGAGATTGCCAAAAAGTAGGCTCGGCGACCCTAGGTTCCCCGAGGTTGCCAACAGTAGGTTGGGTGGAGCTCACTGAGACATTATGTCTCATCCCAATTCTTCTGGTGCAGGTTTTGCAGGTTAGCACGAGGTTCGCGATGAGGATCTTTCAGGAAGATACTGGATGGAGTGCAGCTGCTCGTCATGTATCAGATCAGGAGCTTATCGGACTTTTGTTTAAGTATTTATTATGGTACTTGATTTGGTTGTATAAACGAGCAATTTGTATTCTTTCTGTTGTGTTGTATTTTATTATTGAAAATTTGATGTATCCAGTATCAGTTTAATGCACATGCTAATATTCTAGATAAAATTAGTATGTGTGTTACAAAATTTACAAAATATTAATTCTAGATTTAAATTATTTGACTTATGTGAGTTATTATATTTGGAATTTATATATTAAAGGAGTTATTATATAATTTTAGAATTTTTTATATGCAAGTTTAAACAATAATAATATCAACTTATATAATTTTTTTTCTAAAAAAATATCAACTTATATAATTTTAGAATATGTTTGCCAACATGTCATGTGTACAATAATCATCTTAAAAATTCCTCAAAAAAATAATCATCTTAAAAATTTATCAGTGACAACATGTCCCAGTGTATAATTATTGTTTTTAACTTTTTAGAAATGATAACTTGTCCATTGTGTAATAATAATTTTATTATAAGTATTTGCAATGACTTATCACATATATAAAAATAATTTTAAAGTTTATACATAATAATACTTTTATAATATGTATCAGTGATAACTTGTCTTGTGTATAATAATTATTTTAAAATTTATATTAATAAAAAAAACTTTTCCCATGTATTATAACTATTATAAATATTTTGTAAAAAAAAACATGTCCTTTATACATCAATTAGTTTTAACTTTTTAGTGGTGACAACTAATCATGTGCATAATAACTATTTCAAAATTTGTATTAGTGACAACTTGTCTCGTGTATAA
Organism: Medicago ruthenica; assembly: GCA_018208015.1. Taxonomy (NCBI): domain Eukaryota; kingdom Viridiplantae; phylum Streptophyta; class Magnoliopsida; order Fabales; family Fabaceae; genus Medicago; species Medicago ruthenica. The sequence continues at coordinate 44,854,806 of CM031371.1, forward strand.
TAATAACTTTTAAATTTTTACCAGGGACAATTTTTCAAAAGTATAATAATCATTTTAAAAGTTTATCAGTGATAACTTGTAATGTGTATAATATCATTTTAAAAATTTATTAGTGACAACAAGTCCCGTGTATAATTATTATTTTTAACTTTTTTGAGTGATAACTTGTCCTGTGTATAATAATAATTTTATAGTATGTATTAGCGACGATAACTTTTCATGTGTCATTAAATTGCTATATAATAATAGTTTTATAATATGTATCAGCGATGATTTGTATAGTGTATAATAATTATTTTAAAATTTAAATCAAAGACAACATTGCCCGTGTATTATAATTTTTAATTTTTTTTATCAACGACAACATGTCCCGTGTATAGTACTTATTTTAACTTTTTAGTTCATTTTTAAATTGTATTTATATGTGACTATATTTTCATGTTTATATTGAAATTGTTCGGTGTATCAAAGTTAGTTTAGTTAGTGACAATTTATCCCGTGCATTTGAGTTATTTCTGAAATTTTAGTCAATGCCCACTTCTCCCATGCATTTTAAAGTTATCTACGAAAATTTTGTCACTGTCCATTTATCCTGTGCATTTGAGTTGATAAGGGTTCAATATAATTGTAGAATTAAAATGAGATGATATTCTAAATAGTATAAACATTTTAACATGAACAATTTTTTTATAAATAACAACTTGTCCTCATGCATCAAAGTTAGTTTAGTCAGAGACAACTTATCCCCTGCATTTGAGTTAATTCTGAAATTTTATTAGTTAAAATGTGTCAAATGCATAATAGTTTAATTTAATCAATGTCGACTTCTCTTGTGCATTTGTTAATGACAGCTTGTTTTGTGCAAGATAGTTCTATTTAATGTCAATTTCTCCCACGCATTTTAGTTATTTCTGAATTTTTAGTCAATGCCCACTTATCCTATCCATTTTAGTTAATGAGCGTTCAATATCATTGTAGAATTGAAGTAAGGTGATATTTTAAACAGTAGAAACTCTTTTATAAAAGATAACTTGTCCCGTGAATCAAGGTTAGTGTAGTTAATGACAACTTATCCCGTCTATTTGATTTAACTTTGAAATTTTATTCAATGACCATTTTTCCCATGCTTATCTAAATTTAATCAAAGTCCACTTATTCCGTCCATTTTAGTTGATGAGGATGCAATATAATTGTAGAACTGAAATGAGGTGATATTCTAAATAGTATAAACATTTTAGCATGAACAATTTTTTTATAAATGACAACTTGTCCCAATGCATTAAAGTTAGTTTAGTCAGCGACAACTTATCTCGTGCATTTGAGTTAACTCTGAAAATTTATTTGCTAAAACTTGTCAAGTGCATGATAGCTTAATCTAATCAATGTCAACTTCTCTTGTGCATTTTATTACTTTCAACTTGTCTTGTGCATGATAGTTCTATTTAATCAATGTCAGTTCCTCCCATGCATTTTAGTTATTTCTGAATTGTTAGTCAATGCCCACTTATCTTGTGCATTTTAGTTGATAAGCGTTCAAATTCATTGTAGAATTGAAGTAATGTGGTATTCTAAATAATAGAAACTTTCTAGTAGGAACATTTTTTTAAATATGACAATTTGTTGCGTAAATCAAGGTTAGTGTAATTAATGACAACTTATCCCGTGCATTTGATTTAATTCTGAAATTTTAGTCAATGCTCATTTTTCCCATGTATTTTTTACAAAATCTAGTCGATGTCCACTTATTTCGTCCATTTTAGTTTATGAGGATTCAATATAATTGTAGAATTGAAGTGAGGTGATATTCTAAATAGTATAAACATTTTAGCAGGAACAATTTTTTATAAATGACAACTTGTCCCCATGCATCAAAGTTAGTTTTGTCAGCGATAACTTATCTCGTGCATTTGAGTTAATTCTAAAATTTTATCAGTTAAAACTGGTCAAGTGAATGATAGTTTAAATTAATCAATGTAAATTTCTCTTGTGCACTTTATTAATCACAACTCACTTGTGCACGATAGTTTTATTTAATCAATGTTAATTTCTCCAATGCATTTTTGTTATTTTTGAATTTTTTAGTCAATGCCACTTATCCCGTGCATTTTAGTTGATGAGCATTCAATATCATTGTAGAATTGAAGCGAAGTGATATTCTAAACAGTATAAATCCTTCAGCAGAAACAATTTTTTTTATAAATGACAACTTATCCCGTGAATCAAGGTTAGTGTAATCAATGACAATTTATCTCGTCCATTTGATTTAACTTTGAAAATTTAGTCAATGCTTACTTTTCCTCATGCATTTCAGTTATATACTAAATTTAGTCAATGTCCACTTATTTCATCCATTTTAGTTGATGATCGTTTAATATCATTGTAAAATTGAAGTGAAGTGATATTCTAAATAGCAGAAATTCTTTAGCAGGAACGGTCTTTTATAAATGGCAACATGTCCCGTATATCAAAGCCGTATATCAAAGTTAGTTTAGTAAGTAACAACTTATATCATGCATTTGAGTTAATTCTTAAATTTTATTAGTGAAAATTTGTCAAGTGCATGATAGTTTAATTTAATAAATGTCAACTTCTCTTGTGTATGATAATTCTATATAATCAATGTGAACCTCTCCAATGCATTTTAGTTGAAAAGAATTAAATATTTTTACAGAATTGAAACAATGTGATAGTCTAAATAGTAGAAACATTTTAGTAGGAACAAATTTTTCCATGTATAATAATATTATGCACTGCTACGATTGCCTCACGCATTATTCCACCACCATCATTTATAGGATCTTCTTTACTTATATTGTATAGTGGTAATCCAACGTGACATTTTATTTTCTTAAAAATGTTTAAAAAAGGTCAAATATAATATAATATTTTTAAGGCTAAAATATTAAAAAGGTCCCTGCAAATATGCCTCATTTGGCTTTTGGTCCTTGTAAAAAACAAATTTGTTTTTTGTCCTTGCAAAATATTTTGTTTTTTAAAATAGTCCCTGGGCCCATTGAAGTTGCTAGATGGCACTCTGATGCTGACGTGACACAGTCAGCATGCGTCACGTGGGCCCAGTCAGCATGCGCCACGTCAGCATCAGAGTGCCACCTAGCAACTTCAATGGGCCAAGGGACTATTTTAAAAAACAAAATATTTTGCAAGGACAAAAAACAAATTTGTTTTTTACAAGGACCAAAAGCCAAATGAGGCATATTTGCAGGGACCTTTTTAATATTTTAGCCTATTTTTAATAACAAAAATAATAGGAATATGCGAAAAAAATATAATCCAAACATATTTTTTCCAACGGTAAGTTGGACCTACTTTGAACAAATGTTTTTCGCGATGCACACTTTTTTAAGAAGGACAATTTGAGTTAATTCTTAAATTTTATTAGTGAAAATATGTCAAGTGCGTGATAGTTTAATTTAATAAATGCCAACTTCTTTTGTGTATGATAATTCTATATGGAATTGTCAACTTGTCCAATGCATTTTAATTGAAAAGATTTAAATATTTTTATAGAATTGAAACAATGTGATAGTCTAAATAGTAGAAACATTTTAGCATGAACAAAATTTTCAATGTATAATAATATTATGCACTGCTACGACTGCCTCATGCACTATTCCACCATCACCATATTCGTTTATAGGATCTTCTTGACGCATATTGTATAGACAGTGGTAATCCAACGTAACATTTTATTTTCTTAAAAATGTTAAAAAAAAGGTCAAATATAATCTAATATATTTTTTTAATAACGAAACTAATAAGAATAGGTGGAAAAAAATAATCCAGACATTTTTTTTTCAATAGTAAGATAGACCTACAATAATTAATTTTTTTTCGATGCACATTTTTTTTAAGAAGGGCAATTTTATATTTTCTACAAAAAAAGTTTTCTTTTACTTTACTGTTAAATTGATGATTTATTTTTTATACTTGCATCAACGACACACGTTGTTGTAATATATATTTTTATTGTATATATAATAAAGAAATTAATTATATAAATCTCAAATAATGACACCCATTACTGATAAATTTTTTAATAAATTGATTAAGGATCCACATTTTTCAGCATTGGATCAGTTAAAAATATATAAATAATTTTTGAAATACATCTTCCTTTTTAATTTTGACTAAATGATCACAACTATTAATTAAGAGTAAACATAATATTTAATTTACTTCTAATTGTAAATACTCATATCAATTTTTTCACACTTTCACTAATCAAGCATTTATGTATATATTTTTTGAGGGATCAGCCATTTATATGTTTCAGCCATTTCACTCACGTTGTTGTTGTTGTTGTTATTATTGTACAGTACCATTTTTCATTTTTTTTTTCTTTTCCATAACCACCACTTTTAAGTTTTTTAATTTATCTCTCTCACCCTCTTTTACTATTATTTTTACACAAACACTCATTTGTTGATTTTATTCTCTCTCTTCACCAAATGAATCTGAAAAGCTCTCCTCCTCTAAGAAACCCTAGCCGAATCACTGTTCACGGCCTCCATAATCAATTTCCGGCTGCTTCTCCTCTACAAAACCCACAAAGAAGATCATAATTTGAAATACCTTTTCCAATTGGAACCACCGCGGTTGGTGTCTTCATTAAGGTCAAGTTCTTTACATCTTATCTTTCTCTTCTTTATGCACTCGTTTTTTTTGCTTGCTTGCTGTGATCTGGAATCTTCCTGCGAATCAAAGGATAAACATTAGATCAACCAGACAAAGAAGTCACAATTGAGACATTTTCTGATGAAGATATTTTGTATATTTACTTTTTTGTTGTTGATATAATTGTAAAATTGTGTTAGGACTGTGTTTGGATATGTACTTTTTTGTTGATATAATTGTAAAACTGTGTTAGGACTGTGTTTGGACTCGTTTTCTACATTTTTTTATTTTGCCTCGTATGTGATGTTGATGAATTTGAACATAAAAGTATAGTTTGTTAAATATGTCTTATGAAGCTCAACAAAAAAATGAAGACAAAACAATAAAGAAATAATGAGTTTAATTACATATTCATAGCTTTGTGAAGATGAAAAGAAATTCTTTTACCTGCCCGTGTTCTTCATTTTAAAAATAACTATTTTCCTGCAATGAGAGAAAATAAAATGAAGTTAAAAAAATGAGAAGAAAAAATGTAGATGATAGTAAGTCAGAAAGAAGAGGACAAGGAAAATGAGAGATAGATGAGAGAATAAGAGAGTATTGAATGATAAATATAAAGTGTATTTGAAATTTGAAATTTGGCTCCAATGAGTAGTAATATTGAAAATAGTGAAACATTTGATTTATTGGGTTTTGTGTCAACCAAAATCTGTCATATAGTTGGCATGTAATGGAAATGACTTTTTAAAGAGCAAATAAACTAAACTATAAGCTTTTTGTAGTTACATGACATCATTATAGTTAGTTGTGGTCATTTAGTTGAATAAAGGAATTTTTGGACAACTTTTACCCCTAATTGTGTGATTTGGCAAGCAACCAGCATGGGGTATTAAAAGGTTTTCCACAACATTCAGTTTTCTTATATTATAAGAAGGATTTGAGTCATTTATAAACTATGACGAGTTAATAACAGAACCTGCGGTTGATATGCAAATGTGGGTGTTAGTTGAGGGAATGATTAATTTATATACTACTGTGACGGAACTCAACTTTTACCTATTTGACATGATTTTTATTTATTTCCTTCTGCACTTGCTAATGTATCTTTATTGTGTAGGTAAATTTCGATTAATATTAGTTTCTATTCTGCCTCCATTATTGCTGCACTATACTGGAACAGTATCAGCTTGGTGTTGGTTTACAGACACTTCCTCTACACCCTCTTGAAATTACTGCAACGCTTTCAGGTTCAAAGACTCTCATTGATGGTATGTTGGCAAACTATTCTAGCCCTGGTTTTCTATTTTCACTTCTGTTTTGTAGTTATTGCTTTATCTTTAGTCAAAAATAACAAGCGATTAGATTCCCCTATTGTCATGAGAAGCAATGTTTTGAATTCTAGTTCTTGATCTCTTTTCTGTTTCTGACTATATGTATTGCCATGTAAGGTTTCTACCTTTAATTCACACTCGTGTGCTTCTTTCAATTCATTTTCACTTCAATGTACTGTCTTCATTCTATGGATTTAAGAAATATGAATGATGCACTATTGCTCTTGTTCGTTGAATACAACAAGAAAAACAAAAATGGCACCTAACCATTTCAAAGTAGGAAAAGTTGAAGGAAAATGCTAAAGAGTGCCCTTGGGGCATTGATTAAGGAAGCAAATATAGAACATAATGTGTTGGGAAATGGTGAATTCAACTTTATAAAAGTTTTAAAATCGTTGTTTCCAATGTAAATCTACTATTTTTAGCTTCCTTAACTAGTGCCCCAGGGGCACTTGTTAGCATGACCCAAAGTAGAAACCAGTCATATCTATATGATATAACTCATTATAGATTTCTTTCCAGTAATCAATTACCAATGGGAGTTGCTTGGTAATTTTAGCTATGATATTATGTGCAAGTTGATTGACCATATGCTGTGTTTAGCTTCATTGTGAAACATTTATAAGATCAAAGAGTTTCTGTGCAACTAGTCATGTGGTTTGAAAATTGGATCCGTGAGTATAGTTTTTAGTTCATTCTGTAGGGATTAGTGAAAGATATGTAGCATTTTCAGTTCTACTGCTATTCAAAATACCTGACTAATCTAACCTGTATTTTGATTTTCGACATGCAAATCTTGATTATTTATTTATTTATATTTACTAATGGTGATGATGCCTGGATCCTTTCTTCCTTCAATCTTTAATCTTGTTGTTTATGTTCTTAATTTAGTGGGATAAGGCTTGGTTGTTATTGTTGTTGTTGTTGTTTATGTTCTTAATTTGGGAATAGTTGTGACCGTTAATTAATAGGTCTAAACTTATCTTACCATCTGTGTCCCATCCCAACTCTTCTGATTGTTGCCAACTTACGTGATTTTAGTAATGAAACTATGCATTGTCCATCTTTGCTGTTTGATGATAGAAAGTTGTTATACTTATACTCGCTAGTGAACACATTAAATTAAGATCAACTAGGCCACAAATTTCATATTTTTGTAAAAAAATAAACATAACAATCTTCACTGCGTCGGTATTCATAGTTCAAAAACAAGTTCAGCACCAAAAAACAGTTCGATTCATATAGGTAGGGAAGTTCAGTTCATAATGTTGGAATTCAGCTTGGTTCACAGTTGAGCAGTTTGGTTTTATTGAACTGAAAAACACTCCGGTGTTCAATTTCTGAACTGACCATGCTTATCCATATGCAAGTGTTCTGAAACTTGTTCCTGGGATTTTTTCCTTCTCCTTAACTTTACGTTCATGTCAATCTTAAATTGAGGATGGCCAAATCATGTTACCATGTGATGGTGTCAGCCATCAGGTCAATGTGGTTTTTGCATTCTTTGATTCACTCATTGTACTTACTGAGCTAGCACTGGCAGTAATTATTTCAAATGCTCGTGAACGATTAAATTTAAAAGTAAATTAGTGATAGGTTGTGATTGTAGTTTTCCATCATATGTTCAATCCTCACTTATAATTTTAAGCTATCTACTGTTCTGATCCAATTAGTCTTGTGGATTTTACAGTTATGTATTCAAATTTTGTTTTAATTGTCTAGATCGAGCTTTATTGACTTTGTTCAAATCGTACTCAATAATCACTTTGCAATTTCGTCCAGTTGAAAACGAAGTTTCTCGATTGGTACTTGAAGATTGGGGTTGCGTCAGCTTTGGTTGGGGCTTCTATGGAATTTTTCATGGTCAAAACAGGCTTCTGTGTGAGAAACTTCCTTTCTCATTCTTTAAACACTCTTGCCACCTTTGCATTTTCTTGAATTTTCCATCTCATTTTCTCATTGATACTGACTTTATAATTTCAAATTGTTGTTGGATATGATATGATCTGTTGGGTTGTACAGTGGCAGGATAGTGGTTCTGGTTACTAGATGCTATCTTAAGTAAAATATATTACTACCATTACAACTAGATACACAACTCCTTAATGTAGTGAATTTTTGAGTTTTGTCTAGTTTGTCTTTCAATGGGAAGGGTTTTTTGGGAAATATCATGGACCCCATCATATAGTGTGTTAGTTTTTAGTCATCTAAACACTCCCATGATATATGGTGGGGACTGTGTTAGGTTACTTTGAGCAGCTACAAGCAGAAGGGGAATTATTCGTCCCTGAATTTATTGATAACAAAAAGAAAAGATTACACAAAGGAGCTATTCTCCACTCACACTAGAAACAGGAGAATCTATTATAGATTGCCCATAGTGTATGGTTGAGTGAATCCTCCAGCTTATACAAAGTCCATCCACTTGCATTATGGTTCCATCAGCTCCTCCATTTCCTCCTATGCATTCTCCTCTGCTTCAATTTTTGTGATTTCTCTCTCATCATTTAATTTCTCATTCTCGGCCAATATGACCACCCTTCAATTCTTCCCTGGACAATGATGGCTCGGACCATAAGCCAAGCCACAACAGACACACCTTCCTCCTCTCTTCGTTTCAGATGCTCCAGGTAAAGGGAGACAGCGGGTACTCCTGTTTCTTGAACCAAAATTTGTTGCATCTCCTGGTTTAGCCCCTTAATTTTGCACATTTGCTCTGTTGCCATTCATCCCAAAACGACCTCCATTTGAAATTGGTGTGCTGTTGTATGCCCCAAATGCAGCAACATGCAACACAATGCCTCCTCCTTGATTGACGATAAAAGAAAAGACTAACAGAAATAACAAAAGAGATAACAACCTAACTACTCTAACTGACCCCTAACTACCTCCTCTCAAACTATACGACCAGAGGCCTATTTATTATTCCTAAACTTCTTTCTGGAATAAACTCGTAAGACCCTTTCAGTAGTTGCAGTAATAGCTTGACTAACAGACTGTGTATTCCCATGTTGGTTAAAAAGTTCACTGTTGGATATATTATAGTTTTCCATGAGAAAATGAATAACTTTCACATTTTGGTGGTTTTATTCCCAAGGGAAGGGTTGGGAAAATATATTCCCATGAGGTGGGTATAAATTTTATTCGCAAAATTTCTTTTTATAATTTCTATAACTGCCTCTACACTCCACACACACTAATTTTTAGCCAATTTTTTTTTTTTTAAATACTGAGGAATCTCCTTCATTATATTCTTGAAAAAGTTATTTTTGAATGAATTTACATCAATTTAAACAAAGTCCCGTGTCTTTTACATAATTTATTTTGGTCAAATTGCCCAATTAAGTCGATATTTTGCATATGTAGAGGATCTTTATTTTCAATAATTGCTTTCTTGAGGATTTTGCTTGCCCTCTTGAGTATTGTCATCATCAAAGGATTTAGGTTTACAAAGTTTGAATCTATTTCACTTTTTTGCATTGTGCAGATGACAAAGTAACTGTTTTAGAGTCAGAAAAGCGCGCCTTGGAGAATTCCCCAGAAGCTCAAGCAATTAGAGAAGCTCTCAACCCTTGGAGACATGTTGATACAAAAGAAACAAACAAGCCCTGACGCGAGTATGAACCATTTTATTAAAATCCATGAATGATTTGTCAAGAATTTTACGGAGAATACGCTGGAAGTCAATTGCATATGGACTGCTTTTCTGTTATACTTATGATTCATGTCATGGAATTGATGGAGCCCTTCCATTGCGTCATCTTGTTAACCAGCTTGCAATTCATGGGCAACTCTACCATGTATCACACACACACAACCTTCTATTTATTTTTGCTACTATATGGCTTTGAATCTTGGGGAAATTTAATTATTTTGTTAGTATGATACAAGGTGAATGTCGTAATATTCCCAATAAATAAAACAATTCCAAACAGTTCTAAAATTGTTGCCACCTGGCATTTATCTCTGCGATGCAAGTATTCTAACAGTATTTCTAACATAGCCGCACTTCTATAATTTCATTTGGCTTTTAATCTCGTGGTCAATGGTTGTCATCTTCATCACCATTCACCATATATTTTATAAGAGAAATAAAATTTGTACATCCACTTTTTGACAACTTTTGAAATAACTCTTTCTCATACTCACATGTGTTTTTATTCTCCCTCTTCTTTCTCTCTCTATTGTTTTTGTCCAATAAAAAAAAAGAAAAGTGGTTGTCACAAAAGTTGTCTAAAATTGGTTGTATAAGTATCATTCCTCATTTTATAACCTTCATGACCATGGCTGTCTTTGTAAATTCCAGCTGAAACATAGTTTACAGGTCATATTACTTGGCAATAGCTGAGGGTGGCAACTTGATCCACCAAATCTATATCCATCCAATCCATCCACTACAAAATTCATCCAATCTATCCACCAAACAAAATTTTTGTTAATGGATCGGTTTGGATCTATCCATTTAAAAAAATGGATGGATTTGATCCATCCACCATATTTTAAAAATCCAATGGATTATTTTTTCTAAAAAAACAAATCCATCGGATCATTTTAAATAATAATAAAAAATTAATTTGATAAAATAACAAAATATTTTATAAAAAAAACTGAAAGAAATTTAAAAAAAATATTTTTTTAATATTTTATGTGTTTAATATATTATTAATATTTAATATTATTTTAATATTGATGGCGGTCAACGCTGGAGCACCACCGGTCAAAGCCAGAGGACCACCGTCAGACCACTGTCAACCACCGAAAAATTGACCGGACCGCCGCCGGTCACTAGAAAACTGACCGGACCGCCGCCGTGGGGGTCGCCGGAGGACCACCGTGGTTAACGCCGGCGGCGGCCGGTTGACCACCACCACCACCATTGTCCACCATATTATTTTAAATTATTTAATTGATAATATTTAATATTTATGAATTATTAAACTATTTGAACTTATGTCAAAAATACTATTGGGCTAAAAAAAACTGTATTGGGCTTAGTTACATAAAATTTATTTGGATTGAATTCACTAAAAAAACACTTTAATAAATAATACACCTCTTCAAACAAATAATACACTTTGATTTATGGTTCAGATGAATAATTCATCCATTAAAATCTAGTAATGGATGGATTGAATGAACTTTATTCTTTATGGATGGATTGGATGGTTTTTTTAACAAAACAAAATAGTGGATTGTAATGGACTAATAGACTTTTTTTATCCATCCATTAGGATTCAAAATTCATATTCATCTAATTCATCCATTTTGCCACCCCTAGCAATAGCAACCAGTTGGATAAAGAGTAGAAAAAAAGATGGCAAATCATTACCATTTATTACTCCACCAGGAGTCACCTGGTATCAAGTGGGTGTTTCTCTCCTGATTTGAGTTAGGATCCCAAATGCTTTTTGAGTTAGACCAAATGCAATGGTTAGTTTAATGGTATGTTGAATGGCGTGGTGTGTTGTAATGGTGTGTTGAGAGTGTGTTAAATGGTGATGTGGAAGAGAGAAGTGTTGAATATATTAAACTGTGTTGAAAGGTGTGGCCGAGGACACGTGGCACGCTCAAAGTTGCTGAAGCCAGGCGCGTGTGCAACACGCGCAGACAGGGCGCGTCAGGCGCAGGCAAAGAGAGAGAAGATGATGTTTTGGATAGAGGTGGGTACACGTGTTTGGTTTTGATTGGCTTGCTGGATTTTTATTATCTTAATAATTTCAACTCAAATATTTCATTGCAAATTAATTTTTTTAAATTTTTATTTTTACCAAATTCATGATTTTTTTTCCTCTATAAATAGAGACTTGGTTCATTTGATTTGGACACAGGAAAAAAAACCAAGTTTTTCAGTATCTTAATCTTATTATTATCTTTCTATTAGCTTTCCTTTTGAAGTTTTAAACTTCTTTTTAGTGAAATGGATCCCAATAATAATAACTTCAACACCCAGAATTCTTCTAATTACCCATTTTGCGTGATCCAAATGTTCATCACGAATTGCAAGCAGATCTAGTGAAGCACATATGGGCAAAGTTTGGAATGTTTCGTGATTGAAAATGATTTGTATCGTACTAATTAAGTTACTTGTGTGTTGTGTGCTTAATTTGTTGTATTGCATTTTAAGTTATTTGTGTGTCGCGTGTTTAGTGTATTGTATTGCATTTTAAGTTAAGAAAATAAAAATAAATTATTTAAATAAATTTTGTTTTTACAAAAACACTAAAAAATAAATTGTTAAGTGTTTATTATTTTAATTTAATTATAATTGATAATTGTAATTTTATGTAATTATAAAAACAAAAATATAAAATTAGATAAGAATATGAAATAAAAGTGGTGGGGCAGAGTGTTAAATGAAAAACCATTGGAGAGAGTATTTGTTGAATGAATGTTGAATTATTATGTGGAAGAGAGAAAAAATAATGTGAAATGTTGAAAATTGAAAAAGTATGTGTTGAATGAGTGTTGAATGTATTAACCATCGTAAATGGTCTTAGGATCCCAAATGCTGACAAAAGAAATAACGTCACTTTTTCTTTTGGGGGTATGTTTTGATTATGGGTTTAGAAAAAATAAGAAAATTTGGAAAGTGAACTTTCTACTTTTATGGCCAAAGGGAGCGGTATAATATACTACTAGTACTACAATACTATGAAAGGAGAAACTTTAGTTTGACTTTGTCATTTGTAACTTGTTTTTTAATTTAGGGTTATTAACCAGTGTCATAAGAGTATTGTTTAAGGAATTCATTATAAAAAAATTATCTTAAAAACTTAAGTCAAACACATGCGAAAGTAATAATTACCCAAGTTTCTATGCAAAGTGACTACTTTTAGTTGCTTAAACAATGTCTCAAAGATATTTTTAACATTTCTCTTTAATTTAACATGTGGAAAAAAGCTGAGACCATCCTCGGTGGGGGAGAAAACAAAAGTATATCTTATAGAGAAGGAAAATGTTAACGAGTATTTCTGGGACACTCTTTAATACCCTTTAATAGCAAATTTTTATGAAAATCTGTGTAATCAGTGCATTGGAATTTGTAATATTTGACTTTTTTAAGAAATACTTTCTAAATTTGGGATCCTTAAAGAGTGCCCCAAGGAGCACTCGTTAACAAGACCTCTCTCTACGAGTCCTACATTTTCTTTTAAAATTAAAATATTAAAATTTAATTCTATGGAATTATAGATAGAAGATATTTATTTAGTAAATTTTTTTAGCTCCTCGGTTGGAGAGATAAAATGGCTATCAAATAATATTATTAAAAAAAATTATAAATGAGAAATATGCACACGTGAGATTCGCGAGATTTATTTGAGTATCTAAAAATGTTCTCCAAGTTGGACGCTCTTACGGTTAGGACAAAAAAGTAGTGTGAGAGCTAGTGGTTGAGTGTTTAGTAATATGAAAAAAGAGACAACACATTATTAATTAGATGATTGTAGGAGGAGAGATATAGTGCAGTGAAGCCCTCATTGTTATTGATATTGCATCTTAAAGGCTCACATACAATTTGCACCCATAAAAGCATATTTACATGTGCTTGAAGGTGTTTCTAGAACTAGAATAATCTTGGCTTTTGTTTGTTTTTCTACATTACATTATTATAGATGTTTCGAGGCTACAACTTAATCTAGACATTAATAGAACAATCTAAAAACATGTAGCAACTTTAAGCTATTCTAGTTTTCTCTAATAGAGATTGTCATATTTTTAACTAGATTATTCTAGAAATATGCATCAATTTCAACACTCCTCCATGATGCATATTCGAATACTCCAAATTTAGTCAATATTTTCTCCAATATGGATTAGTGAAAATATCTTCTCATGCATAACCTTAGTATATAATATTTGATTTTGAAATGTATTACCTCCACCGTGATACTATTTTTGTCACACCTCTTGCAACGATATTTTTTATTAGCCTCCATGTTGGCCTTGTTGAAGATGCCTGAAAAACCATTCTCGATCCTTAGTTGCACTTGTGGTCTTAACAAGACAAACAAGGATCACTCTTGCTGCTTAGTTGCATGTGAATCTCCTTGCGATCTTGTTGAAGATTTGACAAGGGTCACCCTTGCTTCATAGTTGCTTGTGAGCCTCCTTGTCACTCTTGTAGAAGAATTTTGACAAGGACTCACTCTTGTTCTGGTAGTTGCAATTTTCTTCCTAGGGTTGTACTCAAGTTGAGCATCAAAGGCCGCAAGTCTCCATTGTTAATCATCCTTGGTTTGTGCTATATCTGATATTGAGTCTTATTTGTCATAGATTGGATTTCCTAGTTTAGTAGAATTCATGTTGTAGAATAGATAGTTTAATATATATATATATATATATATATATATATATATATATATATATATATATATATATATATATATATATAGTTAGTGACATGAGATAATACTTTGCTACGTCCAGTGAATGACAGAATACAACTCTAATACCACTATTAGAAAATATAGTGTGTGAGCTAGTGGTGGAGTGTTTAGTAATATGGGAAAAGAGGCAACACGTTATTATTTAGCTCATTGTAAGAGGATAGATAAAGCATGGTGAAGCTCTCAATGTTACTGATATTGCATCTTAAAGGCTTACATACAATTTGCTCCCATATAAATCTACTTATAAGTGCTTGAAGATGTTTCTAAAACTTAAATAATCTATGCTTTTGTTTGTCTTTCCTACATTACATTATTATAGATAGATGTTTCTAAGATACAACTTAATCTAGAAACGTATAACAACTTTAAGCTATTCTAGTTTTCTCTAATAGACATTATCATATTTTTAACTAGAATTTTATAGAAATATGTATCAATTTCAACCCTTACTTTACCACTTAAGAAAAACTTTTTCCTTTTGTGAATTACATCGAAAAAAAATGTTTTTTTAAGCCACAATATATTTTATCTTTGTTATCATGTATGAAGTTTGGCACAAAATGTGTTTCTAGTATAGTTTATTTTTATATTTCAAAAAATCAAGATTATTTTAGTCATTTTCACATGACAAAGACTCTATCAATTGAGTGGTCATGTAGTCTCATTGCCATTATAATATTAAAAATATTTGTCGTATGACACTTCAATCTCTTTTATTCACCATCGTTGGTAGTGGCACCCTTTACATATATCGCCATCAGAAACCATCCAACACAACCATCACTACTTGGCAAAAACATTAATGTCAGTTGTCACCATTACTCAATACCCTTTTTTGGTGCAAAGAGTGATTTGTTAGGGAAAGCCTAGGACATTTTATTCAATTGGTTCTAATGGGTTTTCGTTGTGTTAGAGGAATTTTGGTATACATGTTGGTTTAGAGCGACCTTTGAAGTCTGGATACTTTAAACATGGAGACATATTTGTGTTGGATATGCACCGGATATCAATACTTAACGGATACGTACACATAAAGTATCAGATTTTTTTAAAAATATTTTATCAATTACTTATAGATACTTCACAGATACACATGATACTTATAAGATATTTTCAATATAGAAGAATTTAGTAGAGATGTATATCATTCAATTTAAGATATGAATCAATTGAATTGTCATCCATCCTCTAAATATGAGATCTTATTTCTTGAAGTTTTTGAAATTATGTCCATTCAAAACATAAACAAATGTATTGTGCATTTATATCTGGCATAAGGAGTAGCATGTTGAAAAGAAAGCAAGACTAAGGGTGTGTTTGTTTCAAGTTTACTAAATCTATTCTTAGGAATAACATTTTTTTGGAATATAAAGATGTGAATTTTATTTCAAAGTATTTAGGAAAAAGATGTTTGATTAACATTATAATATTCTCAAGAACCTTAAAAATAGGAAAATTAATACGTAGTCATACATGAATTTACCTCATCTTCATGAGAACTTTATGCCCAACATTTTCTTTTGGAAAAATTTTCCATTCCCGAAGTATTTTATACCCAAAAATAAAATTTAATAAACTTGTAACAAACACAAACGAGCATATTTATATAATTTTATTCATACGAATCTACAAATATAACTTGAAACAAAACGCACCTTAAAAGTTAAGCAATTTCATGGCCTTGCATCATGTAGAAAAAAGGTTTCAATATTTTTCAATAATGATAGATGCAATGTAATATAATCCTACTCTCCTTGAATAGAAGAAGTTCAAGATGTAATGAACTTACTTAGAGTCTGTTTGGCAAGGCACAAAAACAAGCTTATGTCTTATAGCTTATAGCTTATAAGCTTGTTTGGCAAAAAAAGAACTGTTTGGTAACAGTCTTTTCGTCAGGAGCTTATAACTTATTTCAGGAGCTTATAGCTTATTTTTCAGACGTTATTTCAAGTAGCGTTTGAGCTTATAACTTATAGCTTATTGTTTTTTCTTCCTCTTTTACCCTTACTATTTTATTTAAATACCAGTTTTACCCATTATGTTTTATTATAATTTAAAATAAAAAATAAATGTATTAAATACAGGGAATACCAACGATCATGCAAAGAGAGATAAAAATGGGTTCTACTGATTCTTCACTCTCTTCGTATCGTGATTCTCCTTCTCCACCATTCCTCCATTGTTTCTTCTCCTTTCTTCATCCAGGTTTGCAATTTTCCCCCTATTTTCTTCAGTCTCTTTATTGTTATTTTAAATAGTTGTTTGATTCATAAATAGATTGAAAAACCCTAAACCCCAATTTATTTTTTTATTATTATTGATGAATAGATTAGAATATTTGTTCTTTGATGTCCAATATTATACATATTTTGTGCCTGGATTCTATATATATTTGTGCTTTAATGTCTAATATTTATGCAAAGAATGGTTTGAATATGCAAGTATTATTATTATTATTATTATTATTATTATTATTATTATTATTATTATTATTAATGTATGTTGTTCTTGTCTTCATAAAAAAATTGAATGATATAAAAATGTCCTTTTATGTCATTTTACATCTATGAACTAGTTGAACCGCTAATTTTACCAAACACTTCAGTTTGCTTATCAGTTGTAAGTTATCAGTCATCAGCTATAAGCTATCAGCTATCAGTCATCAGTCATAAGTTATAAGCTAGCTTATGAGCTATCCACTATTTTTGCCAAACAGACCCTTAATAGACCATACATTACAAAAATAAAAGTAACTAATCATCGTAAACTATTTACACTATTATTTGAGTTGCTTTTATCATTCCACATTTTTCTAAAAACTGATCCCGTCCGGATATATCATATTGAACAGTTTTCCCCCATTTTTCGGATGAGTGAATTCTGACAAAACCGCATTTCTTGCTGGTTCGGAACGCCGATGGGATTGGTTTTTAAGCAAAGGTGGGGAAATAAAAGCATCTCTCTAATGATTTATGAGTAAGTATACGAAGAAAAAGATGGCTCAGGTCCTAATTGAAATGGTATCAGTTACTTTCTTGTTGAATGGACTCGCTTTGTATTAGTAATTAATGTAAGTTGGCTAGTTACTCCATTTGCAAATGGTTAATTTGACAAGAAAACGTTTCCTATGAACAGTCATTTTCACTAGTATAAGTATAGACTTCCTCAAAGTAGAGACAATCTTCTGATTTAACCAGTACCATATCAAATATGACAAATCTATTAACTTCTGTTTTTTAAGTGGATATCTAGCACTTTGTGGTCCTTCAGTTAATTCAGGTAAACATCTCATCACATACTCTATATTTTGTTGTTGTTATTACATAAATAGTTTGTGGTTTTGAGATATCACAGCTTCTCTCTTTTAATACGTTTTGAATGTGAGTTTCACATTTATGTGCTTTCCCCAACTACTCAACACTCAAAGCACATTCCTTCCATTTTATATCTAAAGTTGGGATAGGTGAACGTGTACACAACCTACCACTAATACAACATCTTATATTGATTATAAAAAAAGTAAATTTTACAATTTTAAATTGGTTTAGATGTGAACCCTACTAATTAATGACATCATTGCTCCGACAATTCATCAAGTATCAAGTTTGGATGAGAGGAAAAAATCGAGTGGCATCTTACAGGATAAATGAAGCAAGAGTGATATCAAACAGATTTGTATATTAATAAACGAATATATCATTGAACAATCCAAAATTTAACAAAGTTAAGCACAAATATGTGTAGAATATGCATGTGTATATAGGATAGGATTACGGTACAAATCATTTTTTTTCGTCGTAATCATAGTTATAAAATTGCAGTCTTCAAAACATATCTTCAAGACCAACCAAAATCCCATATGCATCAATACTACCGCCTCAAACTCTCCACAACGTAGTCTGCATACAAGGTCCTTCACAACAATAAAAAAAAAAGATTATAAACTGAGAGAGTATGAAAACTGAAATATTGGAAATTTATGTTTTAACAGAGTATTGAAATAGAAAATTTAACCAATCAATGTCTTGGTTATCCATCGGAAAACGATAACTGAATAGTTCACAAGTCAGATCATTGTTACTTACATGGAATGTTCGATAGCTTCAAAGGCAGACGAGGAAGGAAGAAAGTCGTTAACTGCAACTTCCTTGTTCTCGTTCTTCTTGTAATCTTCAAAAAAGCGACGGATTTCAGCTAAACGATGTGGAGGGAGCTCCTTGATATCATTGTAATGCCTATACTCAGGATCATCAGCACAGACAGCAATGATCTTGTCATCTTTCTCGCCCTGAATTTCATAAGAATTAGTGATTGATTGATAATAATCAAAAGAGAAGTTATTGCCATCTGGGAAAGGGAATGTTTTACATACCTGATCAATCATAGGCATGAGCCCAATAGCTTTGGCACGAAGAAAGCAACCTGGAAGAACTGGCTCCTGTTGTAGCACAAGTAAGAATTAGCATTCCAAAGTAGTAAAGATGCATCTAATAGACTAATACTAGATGAAGTCAGCTTATTACTTCATCCTCTTTTTGAATTGTTACCATGTATTATTGTGAAATTGTATTACAGTAGCCATTTTTAAAATTTACTCACATTTGCACATTTTGAACACCTTGAGTCGGCTATTTTATAAGATAAGGTCCAATATGTCAAGGATTTTTAAATTTAATAAGATTATTTTATAAGATACTAGAATCATCAAAATATATTAGTTAAAATATTAAGAACCACCAACTTCTTGCATTTGAAATCACAGCTGGCCAGAAGTTGACTATTATTATACAAACCATTTTTAAAAAAAGCAGAAGAGGTCGTCATGGACAAAATATTGTCAATAAAGTTCAGAAAAATTCAAAACATGCAGGTTTCCTTTTGGAATTCAATGAATAAGGAAAATCGCATAACAGCTAATAACAGAATCCTAATTTGAGAACAGAATTGCACAAGTATGTTGTGCACATTTGATCTTCTTATGGAATTATCACACAAAGCAAGTGAATTTGCAAGGGGAAGTGGACAATATGTAAACAAAAATACCTGCATAATAACTAAGACATCAATGGGGTCACCATCCTCACAAATAGTGCGGGGGATAAACCCATAGTTGTGAGGATACACAACTGATGAGTAAAGGACACGGTCAACCTACACATAAAAGCATGCTTAGGAACAGCAAATGACAACAAGTACATCAAAGGAAAAACAGAGCTAAGCAACTGCAATCACCTTAATAAGTCCAGTTTTTTTGTCAAGTTCATATTTCACCTTGTTTCCTTTCCCAATTTCAACCACCTAAAAATCATCAATATTTCAAAAATGAAGCAATCAAGTCAGATCCCTCAATGAAGATCACAACATAAACATCATAACATACCACCCTAAGAATGTACAAGTTCAAAAGAGGAACCATCCTAGTTGTGATTGGAAACAATCACATTGAAATTATGAAAAAGCTTAGAGAGGATTTTTTTTTGAAAAAACAAATAAATAATAAAGACAAACATAGTGTCCGACATGCTTAAAGCGAACCTATAGCTCACAAACATACTACAAATTAAGTCTGATTTGTGTTCAGGTAATCAACATTCAACATGCAGCCCTTCAACAGGTCAGCAATATAACAGGAGCCATTTTTTATAATAAAACTGCCTAACTAGATAAAGCAAGGATGAAAACAGAATCAAAACTATGCAATATGTTCAATGTTTGTCAGTATCTAAAAACAGACGTGAATCATCAACTAAGGGCCTGTTTACTTTTGGTGTTTCTTGTTTTCATTTCCACAGAAAAAATAATCATTATAAAAGACATTTGGAAGTTTCTGAAGATACATTTTAAAAATAGATTGAATATTTTTTAAAATTCTGTAGAGCGTGAAAACATTGTTTTCAAAAATGCATTTTCTCTAGTTAGCTTCCATGTTCTCTCTATCACAATTAAAAAAGAAAATCCATTACGAAATTTCATTCCAGCATACAAAGTAAAAAAACTGTAAATGAAAACTGAAAACATTGTTATAAAGTAAATAGTCTCCCGAGTAATTATATTATTCTAAGAAACATATACAACTAATTGTAAGTTACTATCCAGCATGCTTACACAATTGAAGATCTTGGGAGCTTCAGGACCTACATTGTTGGAAAACACTAGTATTAGAATACAAAATATAATATTACAAAATAACTAAGAAAAGAAACAGAGTAACATCACATTATGCTCAAATGATCAATATATCACTTGCTTACCTATCTCAAGATCATGCCATGGGTGTGCAGCAACAGACCTCCTAGTCAATGATGAAAGGATCCTCTCATTAAGAGGTGGAGGTGAGGTGTAATTCGCGGTCGGAATCTTGTTTGGGGTCTCAATTGGTGGAGCCATTTCTTCAGCCTGAAAAAATAAACAATCATAATAATTATAATCAGATCCATCATTATTTGGACATAATTTCAAAGATATTTGGGAAAAAGAAAAACATACTCAAATTTGACCCTAGAAAGAAAGAAAAAAAAAGTTATGAAGCATAGACACAAACACGTCAAAGCTAATAATTTGAGAAAATGACATGATTTCGGTGTTGGACACTGACAACACACATACCTTCGATCAGAAATGTCAGCGCTGCTGCAGAGGAAAAAAATACGGTGTTCCAAAAATATCTTACTATTAAGTCAATCAAACCATTTTTTAACATTAAACTAATTAAAATAGAAATAATCTAACATTTATTAAAAAAAAAAACCTAGTGCGGCTTTTTACCCTTAATCTCACAAAAAAAAAATGATCACCATATGAACTAACAACATTGCAAAATACGACGTACAAAATTAACATTCATCACGATTTCAGACACTGCAATTGTTGGTACCTCAGAAACACCCTTTCAAAGCAAAGAAAACAAGTTTCTTAAAATCAAAACGAAAAAAAAAAAAAGGAACAAGTTGAATAAAGAAATTGTAAAAATGAGTTGAAACCAACCACTGTGACAGTTTCCGATTCAGAAGCCATTAGCCTGAACATTAACAGTTACAATTAAGAAAATATATATAACATAAAAAACAAGCATAGATCTGAACAAAAAAATCATAAAGTCAACAACAAAAAAACCTATTCAGTAACTCAACAATAACATGGAGTTTGAAAAACGGCACTTGAACAAAACGATGAAATAATCAACTATAAGAAATTTTTTTCTCCCAAAATAATAAAAAATAATGTTGCGTGTGGTTTTGGGGCATTGAGACGAAAAGAAAACCCTATGAAACGGTGGCGTAAAAGAGAAAACGGAAACGCACCGACACTTGAGAAAGAAGAAGAAGCACGGATCTCGAGGGAGAGAGAATACGGGAGGAAGGAAAGTGTGAGAGGGAATGGAATGGAATGGTTGCTTTGCTTGTTGAGTATGCAATGGAAAGAGGTTGCTTAAGTAGAGGTGGTAAGGGGGAATTGTGAGTGAGGTGTAAGCGACGCGTTCTATTCCCGCTTCTACTTTTCTGTTTAAGGAAAATTTATTTAATTGGAATATATCCTATCCCATGGAATCAAACCTATTTTCTTACCTTCCATTCATAGTATGGAGTAGTATTTTACGCTATCAACATTTTTTATTTCTCAAAAACATATTTTTTTATTATTAAAAAAACAAGTAGATATTCATATTTTTAGGTATTTTTAAAATAAATTTGACTACTTATCACTTGAGTTTTATCAAGACGAATTAGTCATAACTTAAGTTTCAATATTGAATAAAACAATTTTTAATCAAATTTTATTTACTTTTCGATCTAACTCCGAATGCACAACCCCTTTTCCATGAGAAACAAAGAGTTAACACTAATTATCACCTTTTATTTTGAGAATTGTTCATGCAATGTAATCGCTCCGTCTCAAAATAATTGTCTCTTTATCATTTTTTTCTTTGTCTCAAAATAATCGTCACTTTAAAATATCAATATAACATTTATTATTATTTTCCACTATTATACCCTTATTTATTGAATTTCATCCAACTTAATTATTTCATTAACTACAATTAATAAGAGATGTTTTAGTAAATGACACGGCTTTCAAAGTCATTTTCGTTTTGCATTTTTACACTGTGAATTACTAAATGGTAGTTAATTTCATGTTTTTTTCATTTTCTTTTTGAAATAAAAAAAAATGCATTGTTAGTTGAACTTTGACAAGGGAGTACATCAGTTGATTTTGGAAATATCGTGTCACCAAAATATTTTCGTTCTTTCAATTAATTTTTTTTTTTTGAGCAATTCAATTAAATTTTTATGTGTTAGCTTTCTGGTTCTTATATAAAAGTGTCTTGATGATTCGTTCTTTATCGATTTAGAGGTGAGACGATAGACATAAAAACTTTGGTGTCTAATCTTTTGAGGGGATTTATTGCCTAACCAGTAGTAGATGCTCAAAGTAGAAGTTAATGTAGTACCAGAATGGATATAGGTAATTAATTAACACGAGCAAATAGAAAATAGCACTGCCTTAATTATTCTTACTCAGCATGAATCAGCAGCATATAGTATTTATCTTATCCGCATATTCCAGTAATGTGGAAATGTTGAAGCTGAGCTGTAGGTGATTGGGTGTAACGTGGACCCACAGAGAGTTGACGGAGATGGCGTTCCTAATGGGTCGTGCGGTGCAATTTGAACCCTCCAACCAACGGTCTGTTAAGTTTGCATCGGATGCTACAGTTGATTTTTGTGCCAAATCACCAAACGGATATTCGCCAACAGAGGTGCGGATCAGATGCTCAGTTTCATTTTTATGGATAACTAATCTTGTTGCTGCCACGACACCTCGTAAGAAAACATCTTACTAATATCTCTCATTTATGTGTCTCACTTTGGAAGCAAAACTTGAAAATATTTTGGTGCCTTTGAGTTTTGCAACTTTTAATGTATTTCAACGAGAGAGAAGCATTGACGGATAATTATAGGAAAATATATTATAGAGTGTTCCTGAGACACGACATTTTTAAATAATAAGTTTTTATGAAAATTTGTGGATTAAATGTATTAAAAATTGAAGTGTTCGACTTTTTAAAAGAATAATTTTTTAATTTGAAATTCTTAAGGAGTATATCGGACACTCGTTAGCAAGACTCGTGATTAAAATAAATTATATTGATGAGAGAAAATGATTGTTCACGAGAGAGATAGAGACAAAGTCACGAATATCATCAAAACTCAAAGTCACTCAAGTGTAGGGATGGAAATAAGTCAGACTGACCTACATGGACCTACGCCATAGCCTATGACATGTCATGCGAGACTTTTTTTGACATTAACTTTTGGGTTAAATATGTTTTTGGTCTCTATAAATATACGAACTTTTTGTTTTAGTTCCTCCAAAATTTTCCTTCAACTTTTAGTCCATATGAAATTTTCAGTCCTTATTTTTAAGTCAATTTTTGTATTTTTTAATGAAATTGTGCAGAAATGTGTAGAATATTGTAAAAATCACTCCCAAAAAAATTAATTTTTTTTAACAAAACATAAATTAAATATGAATTTTTAACCGCCAAAAATATAAAAATTCATATTTAATTCATATTTTGTTAAAAAAATTATATTTTTTTTAGAGATTCGTATAATATTATAAATTTTTCTGCAAAATTTTATTCAAAAATATGAATTCTACATATGAGTTTACTTTAAAGGAGTGACCAAAAGTGAAGATGAAAAACTTTTGGAGGACTAAAAGTTAAAAAAAATTAGAGGAACTAAAAAGAAAAGTTGAATATTTATATGGATCGAAAACATATTTAACCCTTAACTTTTTTTATAAGCCTATTGCGCTTAAAAGATCATGCCATTAAAAAACCTCTTAGGTCTATAAGGTCAGCCAACTTAAGTAAATATGAATATTATTATATATTATTATATTATGTTTTGTACTTTGAATTAAATTATAAATTTGTTAACCTTTTATGCTAATTTAAGCTTATTAGTATAATTAATTTTTTTTCATATTTAAATGTATTATTCTAAATTATAATTCAAACTTATTGTTGGGCCTGTAAATGATCGGAAGACCCACGAGCCTCTGAAAACTCTAGCAGTGAACACTATAAAAGGATGAATTGACTTCTAGGGCAAGGGATAAATTCTCCACACATACATATCCCCTTAAACTCTAAGTGTAACATCCCGCACAATACTTTAGCAGACGCAGGGTAAAATGAACTGATAAAGTGGAGAAAACACAAGAATTATAAGGATAACATTTTAGAGATGGGACACTTTGGTAATTGGCACTTGTGTATATAAAAGGGGTTAACCTCACTTTCCTTTCATTTTTCCCTTCCCTTTCTCTCTCTTCAGATTTTTCTCTCCTCCTCTCTACTCCATGTGCCTCCCTCCCTCTCCAAACCATCTCACCTCCTCCAATTTCCTCCAAGAAATCAACATGTCATCTCCATTCAAGTTACCTTAGGGCAAGGGAGGATGGAAACAAGTTGGATCACTCTTCTTTTTCCCCCCTTGGCCGAATTCTCTCTAACCATAACCCTAATTTCTTCCAAAATCAACCATCCAAGCTTTCATGCTAAAATTCCACCTCCAATCATCTAATTAAACTAATTGGAAGCTTCAATTTAAAGTGGGTAGAAGAACTTGAGCTTGAAGCAAGAGAGTTAGCTTGGAATTGAGGAAAAGTCTTGAAGCCTCATCATTTCATCAATTCCTTATATTTTCAGCAATAGCAAGGTGAGTTCCTTTAGTTTTAGAACCCACCTTGGGTTAGTTGGGTGAAAATCCATTAATTAGGAAAAGTTTAATTTTGTACCCCAATCATTGATGCATGTTAATTCCTTGTTTATCCATGAGTTAATCCGTCAATTTACTGTTGAAAATCATTCCTAAAGCTGTTAGAAAGCCTGGGTAAGCTTGGATAAGTCAAAATGGAGAAAAATCATGTTTTGGGCACTTTCTTGTACTGTCATGCTCGCTGCATCGAGCACATCATTTTGCTGCTGGTTCACCTCGACATAGCGAGGGCTAGCTCGCTGGGGCGAGCCTTGGCAGTTTTCTCATCAGCTGCTGAGCTGTGTACATCGAGCTGGTGCGCGTAGGTGAGGCGTTTTGCAACCGTTTTACATGAAACCATATTCTCCTAAGAAATACCATTTTGACGTATCCGCAAGGGCTTTAACGGATAAAATCACGGTGAACAAGGATAAGGCAACACATTAAAATTCAGAGAGTCATTGTTTATTAGTAAGTAATTATATTTTTTTGGGCAGGCCACTGACCCGGGACTTTTAGGTGTTAAAGACGGGATCACTACGTCTTTGACCTCGGGATTTAACAGTTATCAGAATACCCTAAGTTGTGCTTTCTATTGTTCACGACAGTGGGACACGGAAGGTTCACGCATCAGATTATAATTAGTTTATATATCAGTTCAGACGTGCTTTCTGTTGTTCACGCCAATGGGACACATGAAGTTCACGTAGCAGATCATAATTAATTAAAACATATCAGATAAGTTGTGTCTCCTTGTTATTCACGACAGTGGGATACGGGAGGTTCACGCCAGTGGGACGGGGCATTCCGCAAGGGTGACCCGCACGACGACAAGAGGAGTCCGGTGACTAGCCTCAGATAGGAGTTTTCACCGGTTATCAGGAGAATGTATTCCGGGGTTACTCCACTCGGATGCATTCCGTAAAATGAACCAAGATAATTATTGTGTGTTACACGCTAACCCACTAACTTAAGAATAACAGTAAGATGATTATAAATGTGATAAGACTATGTCACTAATCAGATAGTGATCCTATTTTTCCCTTGATCACTAAGTTATGCAGATAGTAATCTAGCTTTCCCGATTACTCAGTGAAGCAATCACGAACATGTATAAACCCAGAATGGGTTGAGTTTAGAATATGACAATCGTAGGTCTCCCCGAGGTTGCCAGCAGCCTATGATAGGTGGAACTCACTGAGACATTATTTGTCATCCCAATCTTTTTAATTCAGTTTCAGGTAAGCAAGTGGTTCGTGACGAAGTTTAGCAGGGAGAAGCTGAGTGGAGTACAATTGCTCGTCATGTACCAGTACGGGATTTTTTGTCAGCTGATATATATACATGTACACGCCAGTGGTGCTTTTGTATACAATGAGACTTTTGTATGTACACGTTAGTGGTACTTTATCAAATGTATGAGACGAGTAGATTTGTATTTCATTCAGTAGAATCTTGTTAATATTGAAAATTTTAATATTTCAATATCAAGTTTAATACGCATGCTAAATATTCTAGACAATTTAGTATGGGTGTTATACTAAGTAACTACCCACTTATTGGGGGTTGAGCCTTTAAATTGTGTTATAGGCAGAACATTTGTAAAAAAAAACAAAAATTTAACTAAATGTAGGGTAGACAATTGCTTTTTTGACTTAAAGTTAAAGGAAAATTTTGGAGGAAAATTAAAGATTTAGTTATCACTTTAGTTTTTCAGTTACTAATTTCTTATGGTTAGTTAAACCTTATCTACACAATTAGTTAAATCTTTAATTTTTCTTTTATGAAACAAGTTTAAGTGATTTGGATTTCAAGAGTTCAATGAGATTGGAGAACGTTAAAAAATTCAAAATATTTACCGATGTCTCATATCGACAATGCGCATATCTGCATGAAATATGAGTTGAATCTTTACAAATTCAACTTTTGTAGCTCTTTATATATTTTACAACCAATGTATTAGTTGTGTATAATAAATGTCAAACGTTGGGGTGACATTTGAAGTGTTGAGAAAATCATTGACCTATATGAAAAATTTCAAATTATTCAGAAATGTAATTAGATATATTTTTCAACAATAAATTACCACTTCGTCATAAAATAATAGATTATTTTTTTGTGATCATAAAATAACAAATTTACCAAAAAGAAAATAATAATTTTTCCAAATGCACTACTTTATGTCAGCTCCACCACACTGTTATGGATGAATAAGATTACGTGGTGTAGAAGTAATCAATTTTTTCTTAGAGGCACGAGGTAAGTAATCAAACAGTATAAGGGTGTAACACTAAAAAACAGAATAAGGGTGAAAAAAAGTGTATTAATTTTGTCTAAAAAAAAAGTGAATTAATCTTTTTTGATGAACGTGTTGAAATGGGTTTTTCACAATAGAAAGTGTATTATTATTTTTTTGAATAAAAAATAGTAGCAATTTTTTTTATAAACGATAGATAGATGCTGGCATCTCATTGTCATTTGTCACTCCCTACCTAGTCCCTGCAACTAGCTCCTCACATAACTAATTTCCATTTGTTGCATTCCATGAACACCGTTTCAATTCTGATTCAGCAAAGCATTTATAATTTATTATTGACATACGTTATCAATTTTCCTTTGCTAGTCTTAAAATAAAAATAAAAAGGGAAAACGTGTCTGGAAGCCAGGAATACACTGATCAATTGTTTAGACCATGACAAGTTCTGATATTAAAAAAATAATTAATAATTAGTTGCATTACTCACATTTGTCATCGATCTTCTTTTTTGTCATATACTGTAGTCATTTTTTTTTTCTAGTATTTTACTTTGCTACTATACACAAAAAGATTGAACGTGTCGTATGAACAAGTAATCATTAATCAAATAATATATACAATTAGTTATGACTTATGAGAAGTAGTAACATTAGCAAGGTCATGAAGGAGGCAAGTAGGTTGTGTCGTGGATCCTACCCACATACCATATTGGGTATAGTATCGCCATTCGCTGCCATCCTAAAATCATGGAAAGGTACTTCAGACGTGTAAAATGCAAAATTCATGAATACTTAATTTTCTTTTTTTCAGTTGTGGGTACACTATCATGATAGTCATTTTTAACAGAAATTTTAAAACGAGGTACGATTATACAAATCAAAATATCTCTTCAACTAACATATACGAAAAAAAATGTACTATACTCTTATATTTATATTTGTCAATCAAAATATCTCTTCAACTAACATTATATTTCAAATAGTATTAGTGTCCTGTCCCCAAGTTTGAAGGTAGCATGTTACCTATTCTTTTTTCACGTTGTTCTTGTAATGTGTATTGGAAACGAAAGCTTGATGGAATCATCTTTGATTTTGCGTGGCTCTCAAGTCTTTATTTATCAATTGGCATGTTTATAAATCAGGACCGCTCCATGCCCCCAACCATCTTGAAAAATAACTTTAAAATGGCTCTTCTCATACGGTCATATTTTTTTAAATAGAAATGTTAGTGGTTAGTTTGATAGGAGAGGGAGAATATTTGTTAGTAGTATATAATCAAACCATATACCTCCTTCACAATACTTGCAACTTCATCTGTCTGTACACCAATGTCCAATGATATTCCACAAGTCCACCATCGTTTCCATCTTCGTCTCTGTTGTCTATGTAACATACTATGTTTTTATTAATTTTTTTTAGGTCTTGGGGGTCAATTGTGTTAAATGTATGTTCGGATGTTTAGACATCAATTTATGATATTTATAGAATAATTTGGAAATTGTTTTACGAAAGTTATTGGATGTGTTAATCGATTAGTTTATCAAGACAGTCGATTAATAAATCTAACATAAAAACTATATCATACAATATTATTTTTACAATTAATTGATTGTGCCTTTTAAACAATGTTTTAAAAAAGGCCTAGACCGGTCGGTGGGACCGGGAATTAGAGAGGTAATCAGTTTGAGCTTCCTAATAGACCGGCCATGTACTTAGACCAATGTGAGCAGGCGTGACTCGACGTATTGAGTTAACAAGAAAATGAGAGAAAGCAAGAGAAAAGAAGAGAAAGAACGAGAGAATTAGTTTAATGTACCATTATTTCACGTTAACTTGTAATGGAATTTATAGTTTGTTAGTGAAGGATCATGGTAATCTACTGTGATCTCTACTTCACTCTATCATAACAAACTTTCCTAAGATTCAACAAAGCAGTTACAACTTACACTACAAGAAACATGTCTATTTCCCAAGGATTTTTGACAGGGACATGAACCCCTGGCAAATTTCACACGGCCTAAGCCAAGGAAAACCCCTGGCAAAATGACATAGGTGAAGTACAGGCCCACTTACCATTTGACAGGGTCGAGCCCCTCGCAAATGTACATACCGCCCTGGCTTTAATTTAACCGGGAAACTTAAATTCAAACAAGCTGACACAATCAGCCTTTGAATTGAATAAATAAGCCTATTTTTGCTTTGCTGCAGGCTGAAAGGACAGGCCACTGCGCGCGCTGCCATGCCAGAGGTTTAACCCCTCGGAAATGCCATCAAAGCTGTGTGTTATGGGTCAACTTTTCAGACTTGTATTGGCCCTATCCTGCCACTAGCTGGGCTAGGAATTTGACTGGCATTTGCGAGGGGTGTGCCCTCGTTTTTGCCCTGTCATGCTTTCCCTATATAACCAACTTCGGCTCCCTACTTCAGTTTTTAACTTAGAAAATTTCTGGAAAAATTGTTATGTGTTACTGCTTCTTCCATCCTCAATACACTCTACACTTCTTCAACATTTATAAACTTCTATAATTGGTAAAAAAAATTCACTTATTATATTTTTGTGTCTACATTTTTTACTATTTATTAACATATATATTTTTCATGCATCAGTGTTCAAGATTAATTGTCTCCTCCTGTGGTGCCTTGCTCTCTGGGTTTCTTCTTCTCATAAACTTCAACAAGTTAGTATTTTTTTTCTACTTCTAAATACAAGTTATAATTTTTGAATTTATTATTAGTTTGAAATATATGATGTTTGTTTTTTTGGATATATATGATATTATAAATTTTGCATGATCTGTTTTATTGTGGAAATTTATTTCGATTTTTTTTGTTAATAATATTGTTTAGGAAAATAATTAATTAGAAAAAATTTAAGGATGAAAAACATTTTTAAACTGTTATTTTTAAATTTGTATAATAAACTGTTAAACTGTTTTTTTTTACATTTTTTTTATAATAAAACTGTTATGTTTAATTAAACTGTTTAATGTTTGAAAAAAAAAATTATATTTTTTTTATTCGAAATTTAAATAAATAAATGTGATATAGAATGATATATGTTGATGATGATGTTGGATGTTATTTACATGATATTTAAAATTATTTATGGATTATATGAATGTTGTTGAATATTCAATTTATTTATGTAATATATATGCATTTTTTTTTACAAAATAGAATATATGCATGTTGAATATATGTTTTTTAGGTACATTTGTTGATTATGTATATATTTATAGTTATACTAGAATGCCAAAAAAATATAGCATATTTTTAGTTATTATGGAAAACTGTTTATTTACTAAAACTTTTTTTTTTAATTTAGGGAAAACTGTTTTTTAAATTTGTGTGGTAAAAAATTTGATATTTTTTAAAAGTTAAACAGTATGTTACATTAAATCTATTTTTTAGGGAAAATTGTTTGTTAAATTAAATTGAAAATTGTTTTTATGTGGAAAATGTATGTTACGTTAAATCTAATTATAAAAAAAAATAATGTTGTATTTTTAATAAATTGAAAACTATTTTTAATTTAAATCAATTTATAAATTAAAAACTATTTTTAAATTAAAATCGTTATTTGTTGCGTGGAAAATTATATGTTTGTGCGTAAAATTGTTATTTGCGCGTAAAATTATATTTTTGCGTGTAAAAATGTTATTTGTTTTTTTGCGCGTAAAATTATATGTTTGCGCATAAAATTATATATTTGCGCGTAAAAGTTTATTTGCGTGTAAAATTGTTATTTGTTGTTTGCGCGTAAAATTATTTATTTGCGCGTAAAAGTTTATTTGTGCGTAAAATTGTTATTTACGTGTAAAATTATATATTTTCGATGGAGTAATCCTTTTATTGACGTGGAATATGTCAATGAAGTTGGTGAAGGTGTAGAAGATGGAGTATTATCAATATTTTCGTAGTTGGATGTATGATAGAACGTTTCCGGGAAGAACATGACTAAAACCGCATTTTGTGCAAGGAGTTGAAGGACTTATTTCATGGGCATGAGCACAAGAAATTTGTACAACAGAGGGAGGAATTAGATGTCCGTGTCTGAAATGTAAGTGCAGATATATAATTACCGACCCTGGACATGTGAAGCAACACTTAAAGAGAGTTGGTTTTATGCCTGATTATTGGATTTGGATTTATAACGGCGAAAAGTTTCAAAATTTTGGGGTAGAGGTCAATGCACAAGCTTCTACTAGCCATGGAACAAATGTGGAATATAATGAAGAAGAAGGCAATAGAGAACAATTCAACATGATGGATGATATGGTTGCAGATGTTTTAGGGGTTGAATTGTCTTACAGTGATGATGTTGAAGATGATCAAGAGGAACAACTCCCGAATGAGAAGGCGCAGAGATTTTACCAATTGTTGAGTGAAAGTAATACACCATTGTATGAAGGGTCTTCGCACTCTAAGCTATCTATGTGTGTGTGGCTTTTAGCTCATAAGTCGAATTATGGTAGTCCTGATGCTGATGTGGATGCTGTTACGAAGATGTTGAAGGCCGCGACTCCGTTTAAAGATAATCTGCCAACTAGTTATTATGATGCCCAGAGGTTGGTGATGAAGTTAAGATTAGCAATTAAAAAGATTTTTTTTAAAAACAATTAAAATAAGAATTTTAAATAGATTTTAAATAGCAGTTAAAAAGATTAGTTATATTTCAAAAACAATTTTGAAAAAAAAAGATTTTTTTTATTATTTTAAATAATTTTTGTTAATTAAAATGATTTTTAAAACAATTAATTATATTTCAAAAACAATTTTGAAAAAATAAAACGATTTTTTTGATTATTTTATATAATTTTTGTTAATTAAAATGATTTTTAAAACAATTAATTATATTTCAAAAACAATTTTGAAAAAAAACGATTTTTTTTATTATTTTAAATATATTTTTTTAATTAAAACGATTTTTATTACAATAAATTATTTATTAAAATCTTTTTTTTTTAAAAAAATATATACCGTTTCACAGGGGTTTACCCCTGGCAAAACCCCTGGTACTGTATGATTTGACTTGTGTCAGTACAGCAGTGCGTCAGAAAAAACAGTGCAGATGCGTCAGTTAGAAGACAGGGGTTAAGACATGGATTTTGACAGGGATTTTAACAGGGATTTTGCCAGGGCCCAGCCCCTCGTTTTTTTGCCAGGGGTGAAACCCCTCACTTTCTCAGTTGCGATGGGCGTTTTTCCCAGGGATTCAGCCCCTGGCAAACGTCCATTTGCCAAAGCTTTTGGTTTTTTTCCCAGGGAATTCGCCCCTGGAAAACGACATTGTTTCTTGTAGTGTTACAATTATCTAACTAACTCTAAAATTGCCTTAGCTTTGATAGCTTGTGGCCCAAGTAACTAAGGCATATGATGCTCATCTTCTTCATTGTTAAGTAAGCTAGCTTCCATGTCTTTGATGTTATGTTTTAACACGACGATTTTGGCAAACCAAACTAGTTGAATGCATGGCTTTAAATAAAGAATAAAAAATCATAAGAAAAAAAAAGAAAGGAAACACACAAAATTAGTCTAAAAAAAATAAAAGGGTTGATAATCGACATCGCCCATTTTGGGCCCATCAACTGTCACAATACACCCCCTGAGATGGCAGGAAAAAAAGTAAATCCTCAACGACTTTGTGTGTGTGTGTGTGTGTGTGTTGTTGAAGTAAAAATCTCTTTGAAATTGTTTTTAAATGATAAACAAACTCTTGTGTTAAAATTAAGATTATGATTTTATGTTGTTGTTAAATGTGTGCTCTTGAGTGGATTTTATTAAGGACAGAAAATTCAAATCTCACAAATATGTTAAAGTCATGTGTCCTTTGATAATAATCATCAAGCTCCTCAAGAAGAATATGATGATAATTCAAGATTTAATTAAGAAAGGATATTATTGAAATCTCACACAAAACTAGTTCTACCCAACGTGAGAATTTGTGTTTAGTCTTTTAACTCAATTTCCACACATGTTCCAACAATCCCCCACTTCAATTTAAAAAAAATGTTTCAGAAATAACGTTACAGACGTCTCTATAAGGTTGCTAATAAACAAAGGTGTCGCCTACAACTTGAACCTTTGCATAGCGGATACTATTCTGATTTAACAAGAGTTGCTCATAGCATTGAACTCTATCTCAGACATAGAACCCACACACAAACGTTTTCCTAAGGTGTATTCTAAAAGCTCGTGTGTTTATGGTCATGCACATCTATCCCAGATGTAACGAACGCTCTAGGTATTCTGCCTCAAAATCTCATAGGAACCGGTCTCAGTTCCACATTCGTATAGGCGAGTCTATTAAGAGTACTCCTGTAGCTATGTACTCCACTCCACATAGATTATAGATCTCATTAAGAGTTTCTATAATCTCATCCTCGTGTCGCTGCAAGATTCATACTTTCTTAATTTTCTCATAACATGTTCTATCACTCATGACTTGTTATTACCCATTGAACCTATTTCTTGGGATCTCCAGTCATTTAGGTCGGGTTACCATCACTTGTGATCTTTAGGCATCAGTCACATCCTATTGGATGTGTTTATGACTTTCTTTCTAGTAATTCCTTTCGTCAAAGGATTGACTAATTCTTTATCAGTACGTACATGGTCTACTTTAACCATTCTTTTTTAGAGTAGCTAGCTCTCTAATTTTTATGAGTTTGTGCCTTAATTATCGTCTCTTACCATTGTAGTAACGATTCTCAATTTTTGTAATAGCTGCAGTACTATCACAATGTATTAACACTACTGGCAACAGTTTCACTCAACTAGCAAGCATTTTCTCAACTTGCTTCTTCACTATTTTTCTCTAGTGTTCTCATCTCAAATTCATTTTGTAGTGGACTGAGTCAATATCATCTGTTTCAACAAACAACTCCTCCAGTGATGCTCAATATGTAGCCGCTGCTCGCTTAAGACTCATCTGAAGGATGTTATATTTTGTATCTTGTACCATTCAAGTACAATAGGATTTCTCGTAATGTAATCTTAGAGTCATAGTCTTTTTAAGGCACCTCATGACTTTTTCAATAACATGTCAATGCTTCTCATCGTCTACTGGTAAACTTGCATAAGAGTTCCACGACATAGTAATGTCGGGTCTAATACATTTAATGGCATACCTAAGGGCTGTCAATGATGCTCACATATTTTGTTTGTCTAACACCAGCTCAAGTGTTCTTGAAGATTTTTACACTTGGATCATAAGGTGTGCTTGCAAGTTTACAGTCAATATAATTACATTTCCTAAAGATCTTCTCAACATAGTGAGATTGATCCAAAAAGTTTTATTTTTTTATCTAGTAACCTTGAAACCAAGAATTAATTCAAATTCGCTTAGGTATTCATTATCAATGTTGTTGATAAACAATGATTTCACATAATTTATAGCACGAATCTTTGAACCAAATATGGGCAAGTCGTCTACATAGAGACAAATGATCGTACAAATGTTATTTCCATATCTGTAGTAAATACATTTGTCATTTTCATTCAATTTATGCTCATTCGATAACTTTAGGTTGTCAAAATTTCCATGATATCCCATATGAGCTTGTTTTAGACCATACAGAGAAATATCTAACTTACAAACCTTGTTTTCTTGCCCATGAGTCACAAAACCTTCATGTTGTTCCATATTGATTTCTTATTCTAGTTCGCCATTTAAAAGGCAGGTTTCACATCCATTTGGTGGACTATCGAGTTATGAACAACAACTAAAGGGAGTAACACCCTTATGGACATGATTCTAGTAACTGGTGAATGAATGTCGAAGAAATCTATATTTTTTCTTTTTGTCTAAAACCTCTGACTACATTGCGAGCCTTGTATTCTTCAACCGAACTATCAGGTTTTACTTCCTTTTTCCAAAATCCAAGATCCAAATACAACCGATTGGTTTGCAACCATGAGGCAAGTCAACCAAATGTCATGTTTCGTTGGACTCTAGAGAATCCATTTAATCGTTTATTGCTTCTTGCCGTAAATTCAGCATCCAATGAAGATATAACTTCTTTAAGGCTTTAATGGATCTTCTTTCAATGTATAAACCATATAACCAGGTCCATACTCTTTAGCAATTCTCGCTTTCTCACCTCTTCGAGGTTCTATAACATCTCGTTTGATGTTTTCATAACTATTTCTGATTACTGGAATGTGATCAGATGTAGTGCCCCCACTAGTTCTTAATATACAAGGGGAACTTATTTTACACCCACTAGTGCTCCCATTGTTATTTAATTTCAGGGGTATTTATTTTCATAGAAATCAACATCGTTTGATTCTATGATCACTTTAGTATTTAGGTCATAAAACCTACATGCTTCGCTATTTATAACATACCCAATGAATACACATTCATAGACTTAGTTTAACTCTCTTGGGGTCCAAAATCAGAACATAGATCAGACAATCCCAAGTTCAAAAAATAAGACAAGTTGAGTTGTCTTTTCTTCAAAATTTCATAAGTAGAAATTTTGTTCTTAGACTTGAGTACTCTATTTAGCACAAAATTAAGCATGATTTAAACAACTAGCTCAGTAAAGATTCTAATTTTTTCTTTTCTGCTTTACCGTTCATTTCAGGATAATAAGATGTAGTTGTTTCATGAAAAAATTTGTACTCTAAATAAAACTTATTGAAAATGTGGGGATTATGTGCTTCTATCACCACAAAAATAATGATTTTCTTATTGAAACAATTTACAATTCATTCAGTGGTGTTGTGTTTTCCAACAAGAATACATGGCGCACAAGTCTCTCTTTAAGTCTGAGTCAACTCAGTCTTATTCAGTATAAATACGAAATTAAGATTCTTTCTTATTTTTGGAGCATGCATCACATCCTAGAGAATAATTTTCTTTTCGGACGTGAATTGCAACTTCATATCTCCAATGCCAATGACTTTAATGATGTTATAATACTATAACAACACTTTCTTATTTTCAGCAGTAGCATATGTTTTTGAACATAGCATAATCATAGCAAACATAGCGCGAGACGCTAATGTTTATCCACCATTCACTTAATTCACCAACTAGATTGATTTAACTAGTCATATAAGTGAATTTCTTTTTAGTTAGGTTAGGCAAAGGAGCAACAATTTACTTGTTCATATACTTGCGGGACATATGACCTGGTTTCTCACAATTGTATTAAAAAAAAACTATGAACCAGTGCCATTTCTTGATGGTGGCTGCTGATTTTCATTTAGGACCATTTTGGGGTTCCTATTATGTTGACAGTTAGAGTGTGGTTCTGATTTTTGAAAATAAATTTCAAACATATTCAAGGTCGCATATGTGAATTTCTTAGTGTTGTTATTATAACAACAAGCACTTCACCGTGTTCAGTATATAGATGTATTTCTATAGCCTTTTTATCCTTCTTGTATTTATGGACAATAAAATTCGAGTTAGTAATTTCTTCGGTAGACATGGCAGAACCAAACGTCTTAAAATTGTTGTTTTTGAATTTCCAAACTGTTGTATTTGGATTTCCAAATTCTATTTTTGAAAGAGAATATCCACCGAAGTTGTTACTAGGTTGAGTCACGACTATGTCGCTCTCTTTAAGACGTTTCGCGGCATTGCCCAAAATTGTGCAAGACAGACGACCAACCACGCCGCCTCCAGGATAAAACAAGCCCAACTACAACTGTGCGATTAACTACTGCACTGTAGAAAACCGTTCGAGAATTACACCTCTAATATGATACTAAGACCACTTTTTTAATACTGATCTTGTTTGTTTGAAAATGTATATGGGTATGTATGTTCTTTTTTGAGAAGAAGTCTAAGTATTTCATCGAATTTGACGTTGAAGATAATCGAACCTCAAAACCTTGAGAGAAATAAACTTCACGATTATAAATCAACACTATCAGACAAATCCAAGTGAGTCATATATAATCATGTATGTTAGTGTGAAATAAGTGTTCTTTGATGATGGTGATGATTTGTTAAATTGATAATGACTGCGTGCTTATGTAGATAATAATCTATTAGTAATACAGGATTAATTGATTAAGAGATTAAAATTCGTAAAAATGCTAAGAATAATCGATTAATAATAATATTTCCTTAAAAAAATCGATTAATAAAAATTCAAATTTTGTTATAGGCTATGTTTAATATTATGGTAGTATGTCAACGACCTACAACGATACCAAACATACACATAATAATCAATTATTAAAATATTATTTTAAAAAGATCAATTAGTCAAATATCTTAGGTGAAATAATATATTAATTTAGGTTTTTTTTTGAAATAATATTAATTTAGGTTATTAATCCTATAATTGATGTAATAATAAAATATTTGAAATTATACTACTTCTGTCTTTAATTTTAAGACTCTTTAAAAATATTTTTTTGTCTTTTTTTATAAGACCATTTGCTATTTTCAACTATATTAATTATTTTTTTTACATACATACCCTTATTTATTATACATTTTTTTTCATCAATCAACAATAAATAACACGTTGAAAATATAAATTAATTCTCTTTCTTAAAGAATAAAATTATAAAAATAACCCGTGATTATAAACAACCTTAATACAAATATCAACTTTGTTAATTTCCATGATTTATGTCTTATATTTATTTAGCGACGGAGATATATATCTACTAACAATATATAAAAATTAAAGTACAACAAAATTTCATAATCGTCCTTATTAAAACTCATGATCTCCTTAATTTTATGTGCATAATGGTCATTTTGCACAATTTATTTTATTTGTTTTTTAAAAAATTAATTACGGAGAATGTTCATCACAAGTATAAGCAATTTCCACGGATAACTATGAAGTTAATTTATTTGTTTTTTAATAAATTAACTACCGATAATGTTCATATCTACTAACATCTACTAACAATATATAAAAATCAAAGTACAACAAAATTTCATAATCGTCCTTATTAAAACTCATGATCTCTTTAATGTCGGTATTTTAAAAATAGCACGAGTTTTTAAAATTTTATCATATCGACTATCACATATCGATACAAAAAAAATTTCTTCTGCATATATAAGCATATAAAATTTTGAACGAGTGTGGTTTAAATATTTAACGGTGTTTTAAATATAACATAAAAATATATTTAATAGACACTTTGCATTAATGTTGATTTTTTGAAAATAGTCATGAGGTTCCAAAATTTTATCACATTGACTTTCTCATATATCTATATAAAAAATTGTTTCTACAGATATAAACATTTAAAATCTACAACGGGAGCGGTGCAAACATTGAACAATGTTTTGCATATAAAATAAAATTTATTTAATAAACACACTACATTAATGTTGATATTTTGAAAATAGTCATGAGTTTTCAAAATTTTATCATATCGACTTTCTCATATATGTATATAAAAGTTTGTTTCTGCAAATATAAACATTTAAAATCTGCAACGGGAGCGGTGCAAACATTGAACAGTGTTTTGTATATAAAATAAAATTTAATCAATAGAAACACCGCATTAATGTTGATATTTTGAAAATAGTGACGAGTTTTCAAAATTTTATCATATCGACTATCACATCTCGATAGATACAAATTTTCTTCTGCATATATAAGCATATAAATTCTTCAACGAGTGCGATTTAAATATTGAACAGTGTTTTAAATATAAAATAAAAATTTATTTAATAGACACACTGCATTAATGTTGATATTTTGAAAATAGTCATGTGTTTCCAAAATTTTATCACATTGACTTTCTCATATATCTATATAAAAACTTGCTTCTACAGATATAAGCATTTAAAATCTGCAACGGGAGCGGTGCAAACATTGAACATTGTTTTGCATATAAAATAAAATTTACTCCATCCGTCCCTTTTTATAGGAGTAGTTTACAAAAAATCATGTGTATTAAGAAAAGTTGTTGGAGTAATAAAGTTGTCTTAATGTGTGTGACTATTACTAGATTACCCTTAATTAAATATATATTTAATGTTAACTTTTCATATACCAAGACAAATTGATAGTATTAATAAGGAGTATATTTGGAAAAAGAGTAATCAATGCATCTAGGAATTTGTATATGATCTTATATTTAGAGACAATTTTTTTTTTGTAAACTACTCCTATAAATAGGGACGGAGGGAGTATTTAATAGACACACTACATTAATGTTGATATTTTGAAAATAGTCACGAGTTTTCAAAATTTTATCATATCGACTTTCTCATATATGTATATAAAAATTTGTTTCTGCAGATATAAAAATTTAAAATTTGCAACGGAAGCGGTGCAAACATTGAACAATGTTTTGCATATAAAATAAAATTTAATCTATAGAAACACTGCATTAATGTTGATATTTTGAAATTAGTCACGAGCTTTCAAAATTTTATCATAGTGACTATCACATATCGATACATACAAATTTTCTTCTGCATATATAAGCATATAAATTCCTCAACGAGTGCGATTTAAATATTTAACGGTGTTTTAAATATAAAATACAAATTTATTTAATAGACAACCTACATTAATGTTGATATTTTGAAATTAGTCATGTGTTTCCAAAATTTAATCATATTGACTTTCTCGTCCATGTATATAAACATTTGTTTATTTAGATATAAGTACATAAAATTTGCAACGGGTGCAGTGAAAACATTGAATAGTATTTTACATATAAAATAAAAAGTTAATCAATTTAAACACTACATTAATTTTGATTTTGAAAATAGTAACGAGTTTTTAAAATTTTATCATATCGACTTTCTCATATATGTATATAAAAATTTGTTTCTGCAGATATAAACATTTAAAATCTGCAACGGGAGCGGTGCAAAAATTGAACTGTGTTTTGCATATAAAATAAAATTTAATAAATAGAAACACCGCATTAAATGTTGATATTTTGAAAATAGTGACGAGTTTTCAAAATTTTATCATATCGACTATCACATCTCGATAAATACAAATTTTCTTCTGCATATATAAACATATATATTCTTCAACGAGTACGATTTAAATATTTAACGGTGTTTTAAATATAAAATAAAAATTTATTTAATAGAGACACTGCATTAATGTTGATAGTTTGAAAATAGTCATGTGTTTCCAAAATTTTATAACATTGACTTTCTCATATATCTATATAAAAATTTGCTTCTACAGATATAAACATTTAAAATCTACAACGGGAGCGGTGCAAACGTTGAACAATGTTTTGCATATAAAAAATTTATTTAATAGACACACTACATTAATGTTGATATTTTGAAAATAGTCACGAGTTTTCAAAATTTTATCATATCGAATTTCGCATATATGTATATAAAAATTTGTTTTTGCAGATATAAACATTTAAACTCTGCAACGGGAGCGGTGCAAATATTGAACAGTGTTTTGCATATAAAATAAAATTTAATCAATAGAAACACTGCATTAATGTTGATATTTTGAAATTAGTCACGAGCTTTCAAAATTTTATCATATCGACTATCACATCTCGATAGATACAAATTTTCTTCTGCATATATAAGCCTATAAATTCTTCAACGAGTGCGATTTAAATATTTAACGGTGTTTTAAATATAAAATAAAAATTTATTTAATAGACACACTACATTAATGTTGATATTTTGAAATTAGTCATGTGTTTCCAAAATTTAATCATATTGACTTTCTCATCCATGTATATAAAAATTTGTTTATTTAGATATAAGTACATAAATTTTGCAACGGGTGTGGTGAAAACATTGAACAGTATTTTGCATATAAAATAAAAAGTTATTTAATATAAACACTACATTAATTTTGATTTTGAAAATAGTCACGAGTTTTTAAAATTTTATTATCGACTTTCTCATATATGTATATAAAAATATATTTCTGCAGATATAAACATTTAAAATCTACAACGGAAGCAGTGCAAACATTAAACATTCTTTTGCATATAAAAAAAAATTTAATCAATAGAAACACTGCATTAATGTTGGTATTTTGAAAATAGTCACGAGTTTTCAAAATTTTATGTGCATAAAAATTTGTTTTTGCATATATAAGCAAATAAAATCTATAACTGGTGTGACTCAACTATTTAACAAATTTTTGTTTATATAAGATAAAAAAAATTAATAGAAACATTAAATTATTACTCATAATTTTCATATAATATCTATAAACATTTTATAATATTAACAATATACTACCTCCGTTCCTTTTTAATTGTCACTTTTTGACATTTTACACAAACCAAGACAATTAATAAATGTCACTACTTTTGATACAATAATTTATACTTTTACTATAATAACCTTATTCATTTAATATATCATCTCATATATTTCTCTCTCCGTAATAAATAGCTAAGGATAAAATTGGTAAAACATTATTTAAAGTTGCATTGAACTTTGAAAGTGACAGTTAAAAAGGAACAAAATTTTTCTTCAAAAGTGACAATTAAAAAGGAACGGAGGGAGTAATTATTTTTTATATAATTATGGCAATATTACGTGATCCGTGAGAAAACACGGGTCTTTTATTAGTTTTGATAAAAAACTGAAAAAATATCTTCAATTCTTTAATTAAACTAAAAACAACAGATTTCAACTCTCGACCAACAAGAAACTCTCCATCCAATCAGTCTCCATTTCCTTTTCAGATCTCGACTTTGTTCTTTTCCACCATTTTCATTTTCATTTTCACTCACTTCACTTCGTTATTACTAATCACACCTCACTCTCCACTTTTTCTTTCCGATAAAATCAAAATAACTTAATTTTTGTCTTAATTAAATTAATTAGTCCCATCTACTACAGCAACTATCGTGGATCAATCAGATTAGGTTTTAGGTTTTTGAATAATCGCGATGGCTGCTCCACCTGCAAGAGCTCGATCCGATTACGATTATCTCATCAAGCTTCTCCTCATCGGTGATAGCGGTCCGTACTTTTTTAATTCTTTTTCTTTTCGCTCTTTATATTTTAGATTTTAGATTTTTTGCGGTGAGTGCAAAAAATAGGAAGATTTTCAAGAATCAAGATTTTGAGGTTGATGCAATGGTGGATGAAATCAAAGTGTTCTTATGGAAGCGAAGCTTGAGTAGATTGAAAGCATCACCATGTATGTTCTATGAATGGAATTGGTGTATGGGAGATTGCTTTGGTAGGTAGGAAGTTGGGATTATCATAAGCTCTCACCAAAATTATCATAAGTGCGTATGCCAGCAAATAAGCCAATCCAAACATGCCTCTCTATCTCCTCTTTTTTATTATTAGTGTATGGAATGTATCTTATTGGGTTTTGTTTGTATTACATTACATTCTTTTTTCACATTGGCAGGTGTGGGTAAAAGTTGCCTTCTATTGCGTTTTTCAGATGGTTCATTCACAACTAGTTTTATCACAACCATCGGGTAGGTTATCTTTGTGTGAACTTGCTTATTTTATGTTTTTCGTTGTTCTTCTTTAGTCTCTATCTTGAGGAGATGGCCCTGTACTTACTAGAATGTGTTATTTTTCTTTAGCATTGATTTCAAAATAAGGACCATAGAGCTTGATGGTAAGCGAATCAAATTGCAAATATGGGACACGGCTGGTCAAGAGCGGTTTCGAACCATTACAACCGGTTAGTTTCAGTTATTGAATTGATTTGTTTTGTTCTCTTTCCCTCCCAATATAACTAGAATAATAAGTGAGATCTTAACTGTGGTTCTTTATATTCAACTTATGTACACTTCTTATGCAATGTGTGCTTCTCATGATATTAATCAGTTGCTACTTATTTATCGCTCCTTCTGTTCTTGCACATTGGATAGGAACTACCATAAATATTAAATAGTATATTCCGATATTATTTTTTGATTGAGGCAAATAGATTTCCCTTTCTTCTCTAACTTGCTAAACCGTTTTTTATTGAAAACCATCCTGTTTTGATTGGCGGCCTATTATAGATCTTCTAAGAGTGCTGACTGTTTGAGACGATATGCTTTTTTACTACATTGTATGGGCTGGATCTCTTCATTAGATTGGTTTAGACTTTATCTAAAAATTCTAAATATTATCAAACCTGTGAAGTAGTTGGATCTCCAGTGTTGTGCCCACTGATTATCACCTTACACATGATTGAGGTTTAGTTTTACTATATGAAGCTCGGATACTTGATAAAAACATGAGAACAATATGACACAGATATGGAAATTCTTGAAAACTGGAGATATTAGATGGCCTAAATTCATTTACACAAATTTATGAAAAATTTACTTTATTATTATTTTACAGAAATGCAATAATATTTGTAAAGAAACATTGATGTTTTTTTCATCAATATATAACTATGTTTATTTGCATATGATGATCACAAGTTCACAACTCACAAAAATACTTGTTTTTTTGAAACAACAAATGTTAGTATTGTTAGTTGTTTGTTGGGAGCGGGGATCAAGATCTCTATCTCCTTATCACTCTACTCCTTACAAAATCATTACATAAAACATAGAGGCATATTTTTCCTCTTACCCATATCAAATATTTATTATTTTCCTTGTGACATGTCATAAATGTATTCTTTTTCCCTAACCACTGTCAAAATGTCACAAAGTACCACTGCTCCTATTTAAACTAAGTCTAGACCTATGAAGCATAGACCCTGACATACGGACACGACACACATTGAGACACAAGTAGTGTCCAAAATATAGGACACTGGGACACCTCATACTTATGTATATTTTTATTTATGTGTATGTGTGTGTATATAATTGACTCAGCAAAATTCTAAATTAAGAATTTAGATTCATATATTAACCTTCTAAAAATAAATTCATGTTAATGATATCACTCACAAAAAAGAATACTAATATTGTATTAGGAATATACCTTATGCTGTTATAATTGTATCAGAGGATCAATCCTCTTCTCTTCCACCAGAGTTCTGTTAGGACAGCTGTCCTAACCTACGACAACTGACACTTGTGTT
The DNA here is from genome assembly GCA_018208015.1 of Medicago ruthenica. Lineage (NCBI taxonomy): Eukaryota > Viridiplantae > Streptophyta > Magnoliopsida > Fabales > Fabaceae > Medicago > Medicago ruthenica. The sequence continues at coordinate 44,899,142 of CM031371.1, forward strand.
AGAGTTAGTTAGGATCTAGCTACTCGATAAATACTTGATTGTATCTCATTTCAAAACTATCTAGAACTTTCCTTCTCTTTCTCTCATTTCTCTGAATCCTCAACTTCTAACACGGTATCTTAGAGCTTCTTTTCAATCCTTAGCCATGGCTATCGGCCACTCCTCCTACCTCTTCTCATGTCACTGATCGAGTTACTGCGGCAGCAGCACCAACAACATTGAAGCAAAAGATCTGTGTTAAACTTGATGATAGAAACTATCTTCAATGAAAGTAACAAGTTAAAGGTGTTTGTTGAGGAACAAACATGGTGAAATATGCTGTTCTACAAAAAATTCCGAGTATTGATCCTCTGATACAATTATAACAGCATAAAATATATTCCTAATAAATAAGACTAAGGGGAATCATTTATAATGCAATCCTTATCTATATGACATAAGATAAGAATATAAATCATGTCTATTATAACAAGTTAATCCTACGATAATGATCCTCACAAAAAATGATAAGACATCATTGTTTTAGTTCTCATAAAAAGGAAAAGATCTAATCTAGAATTAGAAGTGTCAGACAAGTGTCTGGCCAAGAGCATGCGTTGGCTCAGTCTTTGCTCGCGTGTCCAAGACTTGTCTAATAGGTGTCCGAACCAGTTTTATTTATTTAATTGGACAATGTTAAAAGGTGTCTGACATGTGTCCAAGGGATCTTCATCTTCCCATTATCATCATCCAAAACAGCATAGCTTCTAAATTTAATTGCCAATTCAAGAAGTTGGTCACCTTCATCATCAAATGAATCACGGACATCACTACTAATATCCCACAAGCATCCCTCTTCCTCTTTTCATATCCTCAAAACATGAATAAAGAAGTATGTACTCCAATTATGCTCACAATTTGAGGGAAAACAAGGCTCAAGTTACTGGAGCTGTATCCCAAAGTGTTGAAGAGGCATCCCTAATTTATCTGTCAAATATTATCTTCTAAAATTTTAAAAAGGTGGATGGTACTTTTTGGATACTGATCTAGGAGTATTATATGCATACGGGAATACGGCTATGACACCTATACTTTAGCAATTTTAGAGTATCATAGCTTTATAGGTTCTACTCTATATACTAATGTGATTATGTATTGTAAGATAAGATGTTGCTCTGTTTGTCAATATCAGTACATATTGTGATATCGATTGACAACTGTTACTATTTCAAACACTATTTCTACTCTGACGATGTGTTTAATCTTTTTCTTGGGCAGCTTATTACCGTGGAGCAATGGGTATTTTGCTTGTGTATGATGTCACCGATGAGTCGTCTTTTAACAGTAAGTTCTCCTTCCTCCTCCTTGTTTTAGTTTTGCACCATTCATCTTTTATTATTTCCTCCACATTCTTAATCTTCTACAATGCGTGTTTCTTTAAATCCACATGCATCATTGGAACAAGTATTTTTGTTGGCAAACTCTACATTTCAACTTTGTATTTTGGTGAGATTCCAGTACTTAAATGTGTGTTTAGATGGAACTGATTGCTATTTTTGTTTCGTCTCGTATCCAGACATCAAGAATTGGATTCGCAACATTGAGCAGCATGCTTCTGACAATGTCAACAAAATATTAGTGGGGAACAAGGCTGACATGGATGAAAGCAAAAGGGTTTGCCCCACACACTCACTCTTTGTCCATCCTTTTGGTTTTCCATGTACACGTATCTCCTGTGATTACTATGCTACACTTGATGCTGGAAATTATTCTCCTTAGGCTGTTCCAACTTCAAAGGGTCAAGCTCTGGCAGATGAATACGGCATCAAGTTTTTCGAAACTGTAAGCAGCACTTATTGCTCTTGTTGGAAAAACATTCCGAAATTGCTGTGCTGTTTTTAATGCCGAGATTATGTTTATGCAGAGTGCAAAAACTAATATGAATGTGGATGAGGTTTTCTTTTCAATAGCTCGGGACATCAAACAAAGACTTGCAGAAAGTGACTCAAAGACTGAGGTTTTTATTTCGACCTTTTTTTTTGTTACGATGGAATCATTATCTTGCAAGTTGCAACAGTTTATAATTGCTTCATTTTTTGATTTATTTGAAGTTAATGCAAGACTCTTCCTTGACATTGCTGGTTTTCTGTTTTAGACAACTATTATGTTGCAAGTTTGGTTGCCTCATCATCTTCGCGCTAAATTTTTATTTGGCTCATTGCAGCCCCAGACACTCAAGATTAACCAACCAGACCAGGGAGCTGGCTCTGCTCAAGCATCACAAACATCGTCTTGCTGTGGTTCTTAGGAGAAGCTCTTGCAACTACATTTGACCGAGGAAGTTAATTTGGTCAATATGACTTTTATCAGTGCTTGTATTGATCTTTTGCTATTTTACAGTTGCTACTTATTGGGTGTTAATGGTAGACTAGATCCTTCCTATGTGGGAAATTAATCACATATCTATTTATTGCTGCATCTGTATCAGTATCTGTTTTATTTTTCATTTCTTTTTTCAGGAGCCTGACCATACAAAATGTTTGCTAAAACCAACAACATCCTTCGCCTACTTGGTGCTCCGATATTTTGCTAAGCTTTGTATTTCAGAATACTTTATACATTTGATGTTTCTCGGCTTAAATTGATCAAATACTTGGATATATTATAGTTATTTTGAATTTTGTTCAATATAGGCTAAGCTAATTAAGCCATATGTCATTTCTTCATACTTCTCAAAACGCTGTTATTCACTCGAAATCTGTATAATGAATTGAATTAATAAAATTATTTTAAACTTTATTCTTTGCTAACTTTGCTATTCATGAGCTGTTTGAGTTTAGTTTGTCTTTAAATGGCTCATCTAGAGTAACAGATCATTGAAGATGAATGTTAATTACTGAAGATATATTAGTTTGACGTTAAACTATTTTCGTTAAATGCGCCAAACACAGATTTTTTATGAATACTACTTTTTTGTTTGTTATAAAATATCGTATGAGGAATTTTGTTTGTATTATATGACGAAAGTTGAAATGATTTTTATTATCCCTCAAAGGTTTATATCTAAAATCATGATTTTTTTTTTTTTTTATAGTAAGTGTCGAAAAATATTAACTTAAATCATAGTGTCTTATGAAATTTTGAACCAGGGACATCAAAAGATGAACTCAAATTGTGTTGTTTAGGTAGTACACTTATCCCTCATACCCCATCAATTTTAAGCAGTGCACCAATTTGTGATTGCATAGTCCTATGTGTTTTGATGATTATTAGTAAGAAATTTAGGTCGTTGATCTTCCTTTCTCATTCTTAAGACATGTACTGGAAATTATATGTAAGTAAGTCTTTTAATCATGCATAAATCATCTTATACCTTTGAAATAAGTTTTTGAAATCATTATCTCAAAAATTAAATATTGAAAAAACGCAAGTCGGCTTTGAAGCCAAGGTGTTTTCATTCACAGCATTACACACACCTTTTGCATCTCTAGATGTTTGAGCATCTCATTTATCTTTTGAGAGGCTTCTATTCTGTATGATAGATAATCTACAAGGGTGAAATTCTAGGTTATAGAAAGGGGAAACTTTCAAGGCGTTGGATTTGTACAATCTTTGAAGGGGAGGCATCAATCGAAGAACTCAAGGTCTTAGAAATCGTGGTTGGCTCTAACACAATCCTACAAAACCGGCTTGTGAGGTGAGGATTGCCCCCACTTATAAACATATTGTCCAGCCATCTCCTATCCGGTGTGAGACTCTTAACACACCCCCTCACGACTAGCACTTTTGGGCTTGGTTCTTGGACATAAATGGTGGGTGGCCCGATAGCGGAAACATGATAGCATGTGGCCCAATGGATCTTGAAGAGACTTTGATACCATCTTAGAAATCGTGGTTAAGACTAACACAACTCCACTAAACCGACTTGTGAGGTGAAGATTGCCTCCACTTATAAACATATTGTCAGGCCATCTCATATCCGATGTGAGACTCTTAACACAAGGTGACAAATTTTCAGGTTCAACAAGTACCAGAAAGGCCATGAAACATGGGGAACATGGCAAAATATGGGGGTGCCATGTACACACAACAACAATCACAAACCATACGCATGACCTGCGAGCTTAGCCGAATAATGACAGTCGGGGACATTCTTTGTAGACAACATTCATAGTCAATAGGATTACGTGCTCTGTCCCATTGTCTATAAATAACACATTTAGATTTTATTTCAGACACTCAATTAATTAAACTATCAATTTCACTCGCATTTTACATTTGTCATTTTACTTTTCATTTACTTATGTTTTTCTTATCTTAGTAGTTCTCATAAACACAAAACATCCGCACTTATAACACTTTGAAAAAGTTAATAAATCCACAACCGAGATATAAAGTTCATTCCTTGTCGAATCCTCGACTAACTTTTTCCAGTTCAACACTAGGTAAAAATCATATACATGAAAAATCAATCATAATCCACATAAGATCATCATGGAATAAATCCATATATCAATTTTAACATTGTATTGAAAGAAAAGTCATATATTAGAACTTTGCACAATAGGTATAATACACATCTATCTGCCTCTAATACCAATTGAAGAATTTGAATTTAAAAAAGATCAAGATATTGTTATAAAACAAAGATCAAGAATATATACTTTGGAATCCACAAGAACCTAGGGATGATGGTTCTTGAGAGAGAACAACTACGCAAGTAAGCTACGATTTCTTCGCCGTTTAGATTTTCAACTACTCCCTCCGTCCCTTTTTATAGGAGTAGTTTACAAAAATCACGTGTATTAAGAAAAATTGTTGGAGTAATAAAGTTGTCTCAAATGTGTGTGACTATTACTAGATTACCCTTAATTAAATATATATATTTAATGTTAACTTTTCATATACCAAGACAAATTGATAGTATTAATAAGGGGTATATTTGAAAAAAGAGCAATCAATGCATTTAGGAATTTGTATATGATCTTATATTTAGAGACAAATTTTTTTTTTGTAAACTATTCCTATAAATAGGGACGGAGGGAGTATATTTTTTTTGAAGAAGTTAAACTAGCCAATCGAAACTAACATCAGAGAGAATTAAACCTGGTACTTTGAGAGGCGCATACTCCAAGGTCCCAATCCAACACCATTAGACCAACTAAAATGGGTTACTTTCAACCCTATGTTAACTATCTAATAAGATAAAGGGTTAGGGCACTTGTTAAGGATTCAAAAAAGGAAATAATTGTTAAATTTTACGTAGAAAAAGTTGCTTTTCAATCTTTCAATAAGTTGAATACACAATTTTCAAGATAATGTTACTAGTTTAAACTTATTATCAAGGGCCCTAAGGGCACTTGTTAGCATTTCCCTAAGATAAAATATCTAAACAACTGGAGAAAAATATGTCGTTGATCATTGCATAATAACTTAACCCATCACAACTCATTCAAAATTACAAGTCCCACCTCCCACACATATTAATTAATTCTTCATAATTTATATTTAATACTACATCCGGTCTTAAATATAAGAAAAAATTATTTTTTAAGGTTCATTTAATAAATAATGTATTTAGTTTATATTATAGTCTAAACATGTAACCAACAAAAATATTATAATCTAAATATATTAATTATTCAATGAACATAAAAATATATTCTTCTCTTATATTTAGGACCGGATGATCCTCTCAAAAAAATATTTTATTTCATAATAAATGATTACGTCAATCCATAATTGATTGATTATCAATCTAACAACAAGCTCGTTGGTGATGCATTATCGAGCCTTTTAAAACAAATGCTATTCAAACCAAGATGAAAACATTGGATTGACTCACACGTAAGAAAAATATCTGAGGAATATGATCCAATTCAGCGTTCAAAAAGCGTGGTTGGATAACCAATGAGATGAGCTTGATGATCTCTTTTTATGTATTTGATTGAATTGGATGACAATGAAAGTCACAACTCGTGAACTTTACTTAGGTCAAGTCTGCTGATACAGAAAGCAGAATTGTATTTCATTTCAATGAGACCAAAACACTAAAGCTAAGCTGCACAAATATATATATATATATATATATATATATATATATATATATATATATCAAAGCAGAAAAAATAAAAGAAAAAGACAACATCACACTATCTCAGCTTTGGACAATCTTTAAAATGACAAGGAATTTAGAATGTATTCAAGGAGATATAATGTTGGTTTGGTGGTTGGGATGAGGTGATAAAGAGGGAGGTGATAAGGAAGTAGAGGGTTTGATCATTGCTGCAGTATAATGCCAACAGTATTAACGTTGATAGTTTATTCCCCTAAAAGAAATGGATCGTTTATTGTCCCATAAGTACATGTTATTGGTAGTTACATAGATGTTTGACAAAAAAAAAGTATTTAATATTTACTATTGATTCAATTAATATGGATATATTGTGATATTGACTTAATTTGTTTTAGCAATTTTTTCCCCTAAAAAAAATAGGAGTATATCATTTTCTCTACTTGTTTTCTTTATATGATTATTAGTTTTATAATGCAACTGATCCAGGATTCAATTATTACATTTCTCTTCACTATTATCAATTCTTATCCTTAACATCCATAAAGATATGGTCGGGAAGCGTTCTATGTGAAGATGGATAATCTCGACATCTCCATTTTTCCTTTCAATTATAATAAAGTTTTAGAGTGAAATAAGGTGTGTATAGCGTATTTGGATCTCATGCAATATCATACTACTCTCCCATTTTCTAAATATAAAAGAAAGTTTGGTCAACAAAATTTTATATATATATATATATATATAATCATTATTTTTGTGGGTGGATGAAAAAATTGGTTTATTAAGAATTCACCTTGTGTCTTCGACAATATTTTTTTTTATGGTTTATTAGTCATTCTTATTATCTTGTTTGAGAAGTTCTTTTTAAAGAATTAAAAGTCGTTCGAGAAATTTAATTATTGAATCAAAATCTTGCTTTTGATATTTAGTTTTATCCATATTCACAAACTATGGACGGTGATCCTGTAAATTATGTTCACACTCCTGAATTCTTAAACACAATTATTACATTGGGACTTTCAAATCACATGTTGAGATTAAAAGTAGGTGCGCCCGTGATGCTATTAAGTTATATAGATACACAATTAGGATTATGCAATGAGACAAGGGTGATTATAATAAGGATGGAAAAATTTGTTCTAGGGGGAAAAGTGATAATATGTTTTTATTCCAAAATAAAACTATCTTTTATTTTGGAATAATATGTTTTTCCGTGCAACATCACCACCTCCCTCCACCCAATCAGCTCCTCCTCCATCTGTGTCGTCTCCTACTCCGACTTCACTAGTGCCTCGTGCTTCAACTTCGTCGCCGCCTCATGTAGCTCCTACTTTAACCCCGCCAACACGCCCTCCTCCACCGCCACCACAATCACCCGTTCCGCCAAGAACCTCACCTCCACCGGATATAATCCACCCCCTCCTCCCACTGTGACACGACCCAAACGTTCCCTTCCACCACCCCCAAAAACTCATCTCAAACTCCACCTCCTAGGCCACAACCACCTTCATCACTACCGTCGCAGCTGTAATACCGTCGCGGAAACCTCCAAAATCTTTATGCAACCAACAATTCCTATCGGCGTTACTGAAACACAAAATTTTCAAAATACATATACAAAGCAAGTTGAAAGGAACAGTAAACCTAATTTTGTTTTCTAGAATTGGTTTATTTTTCCGAATTAAAGAGAAAAAGGAAGAATACTGACCCAGCGCCGGGAATCTTGTCGACTTCAAATTCGACGCTATCTCTAGCCAAAACAAACATCTCGTTCACGAATGCAACTTGCATTCCATTCGGGAACAATTGTGGATTCAAAGCCATTTCGACAGAGAGAGAGAGAGAGAAATATTTCAAAATCGAATTACGTTTTCTGCGTTGTGTGGAAGATGGTGGTGCGGTGGTTGTTGTTGATTGTGTTGTGGTGGTTGTTGGAGGGAGGTGGTGGTGGTGGTGCCATGGGGGAATTGGGAGAGGAGGTGGGCGAGATTGGAGAAGAAGAGGAAGCTCACGTGCTTCACTCTTTCATTTTTTTTAATTTTACAAATACACGCGTGACATTTATATTTATTTTTTAAATAAAAGTTGCACACATGACATCCTACTCACCTAAGTGAGGTGCATCGTGTGCGTTGACTGAGTTAAAATTCGATCGGAGGGGCCAAAAATGCAAAAGTGGGGTAAACTTAGGGAGCTGATTTGTTAGGGGGCCAAAATCGTAAGTTTGTGATATTTAGGGGGCCAAAACTGCAATTAAGTCATTTTTATAATATATTCAAAACATAATCTAAGATCAAGTTGATGGATTTCAATTAGTCGGTAGGAACTTTTCATATTCATGTTGATTGTTACAGTTTCTATGGTTTTTTTTTTCAACATAAACTTTATTCATGAAGACACTCAAACTAATTTGACATAAGTCAGCACACGCTTATATGTTATATGACACTGGTTATATAAACCGTGCGTTGCACAGATTTTATTAGAATGCGTTTATATAATATTATTCTTTGTACAATGTGCTTATTATTTATTTTTATCAATTTGAGTACTATTTAAATTCCTGAATATTATTTATGAAATACACTGGTTCTAACTTTACTCTCCATACTTAAACTATATAGATTTGTCTTCAATGAGTAAAATTTTAACGAATCCACACTATGATAATATTTTATTGGAAAATGTTAATGAGTATTTTAAAGATACTATTTAAGAGTTTAAAATAGTAATATTTTGTAAAAATGTTTGTATTCAATGCATTGGAAAACTGAAATGTTTTACCTTTCTAAATAAACTCATTATGATAACTTCTTTATTTGAAATCCTTAAAGAATGTCCTAAAGACACCCGTTAACAAATCCCATTTTTTATTCAATTACACTTAATTTCGCTTAAAAACAAAAATACTAATTCATTTATTTTATTTAATAAAATAAAAGTATATTAAATATTTAAAACATATAATATATTTACTTTAATTAAATTTGTGAGTGTTTCGAATAAATACATGTCAAAAAATTAAATTTATAGTGCGTGTAAAAGCTACCAAAAAATTTAAATATGTGTAAAACTCTCTCTTCCTTTGTAACCCAAAAAACCTTATCTTCTCTATGTGAAACACACTTCAATGATTCAAAACAGAAAAGACAATCCCCTAGATCTTCCAAATTAACAACTTGATCATCTCTAAAATATATTTTCTTTGTCTCACAAAGAGTGTAAAGTAATTAAAATATGAATGCAAATATATTACATAAATATCCAAGTTTATATAATAACAAAAAAACTATTGTTATATGTAAGCAGTAATTTATATTATATACAAAATTTAAAAGAGCATATAAGAACATATAGTTTGTCAATCAAATAAAATTCATAAATAAGTATTAATCAACCATCATGTTAGGCTTCTTCAAAAAAAAAAAGTCAATCATCATGTTAGGTAACATGATATACAATAAAAATATGAAAATAATCTATTTCAATAACTTTTACGCCAAGTTTCATCAATATCCTTATTATATTATAATCACAATAACCACATCACATGAGTAGTAACTTCAAATAATTCATTTTTCACTTTGTTTCTTGTCCTTCTTTGATTGAAATCCTCCAACATAAATTTTCTCTCAATTCATAATGAAACTTATAATCCTACCTGTCATTTGAAATAAATAAGATCAAATATTGAATAACCAAATTGAAGCACTATGCTTGTAAAAAATATTAAAAAATAGAGACGCATTATTTACATAAATATATTTTTAATATATATTTATAAAACTTACTAAATGTATCTATATCATCTTCATATAAAATTCTGTCAAAGAAGGGTCATAGTGAAAGAATAAAGAGTCACGTAATAAAAACAAATAGCACTTCAATGGTCGATGTGACAGAGTTATTTTAAAAAAAATAATAGGACAATACTTATTAATAGAAAATATATATAACTAATCAATATATTAATAAAATTATTAAAATTTTAACCCATAACCTTTCACTAACCTTTCATAAACAAATTTGTTTTACTATTTTTATAAATATAAATATCTAGACTCATTTTTGTAATTTGTATTATTTTTATACTAAAATTATTTTATCATTTTATATGACATTCTATATTGTATTAAAATTACTTACGTGAATTTAATATTTTATAATATATATATAAATGGCAACCTTTTTGATTTGTCTGGTAAGAGACCGGTGAAGGCAACAATGACTGAAAGTGCTCCGATACAGTGGCGATGCGTCTTCACAGTGGAACGAAAGATGCCTGCAGGCACGTTAGCACTCTGACGATCAAGTCAGTAATTGAACGGAGGAAGAGTGCGTGAAAAGTGTGTGTAAAGTGAATTGTACCTTGAGGGTGAGGCTACCTCACCCTTATATAGGCGTTCCATCGAGGATAACCGTCTCTTGGATGCGTGGCGTGTGATTAGGTATGGTTGAAAGGACACATGTGTGGTCTTAGATGCATGTGGACGCGCTATGGTGCGGCATGGCGCACGACCGTTGATGTGCGCCCTTAGGTTATACACCTTGGAGTGGTGGACATTTGGTCCACGTGTCTTAGCTTGATTGATCTGCTGGCCGGTCTAGAACAGTTGCCCCCCAGGCCGTTGATGCCTTTATGGTGCAATGACTTAATCACGTATGACGCTCGATGAGAAGTATCCCGACGTCGGAAGCCCTTTGGAGTCTCTGAGGAAGTCCTTGCTTCCATCCGATGTTAGTGGGTCCGACACCCTGTATGTGTGAGTCAGGCGGTTGCATTAACTGCCTTGAACTAAATTGTTTTCCGATGCGGCGACCTCCTAGTTTCTATTTTCCACGTGTCGATGTCGTGGCCTTTACACACGTCGGGAGAAACGCTTCACGCACATTCTTCTTGACCCCGTTTCTTTTTCCGAGGTTGACTCTCGTTCGTTGGATCATGACGATCAAGTTCCCCTGATCTGGGCCGTTGGTTCATAGGGTTCCAAGCCTATAAATAGAAGGAAGTTTCTTTTTTCCTCTCATTCCAACTTCTCTTTTTCTTTGTTCTAATCGCTTGCTTTCTTTGTTGTGATTTCTCTCTATTCTTTACTGGGTTCATCTCCTATAAGTTTGCCGTCAACGGATAGTGACCAGGGTGTTGAAGCTGATAGACTCTATCATTTCGGAGTTGGTTCGGCTTCCTCCCTTGTCGCTCCATATGACCGTTTCGCCATCACGGGTTGCTACGACGATGAACCATCCTCCATTAGGGAAATGTTCCTCGACGTTGCAACAAAGACTTTGGGTGCTGATGAAGATAGGATATTACGGGCCATTCAGTCTGACAAGATAAACTTCACGGGTCATTCAGTCCGACGAGACTAGGCCCCCTCGTGGCCCATGGGTGCCACCACTATGAGCTGCTGATGGACTTGAATATTCTCCTGGTTGAGGATGTGTTACGTCCACTCCTTGGAAGATATAAGGCCATACAGTGGGAACTCGCCCTTCTTAGGAGTTTCGTGGACGTCCAATGGTCTGTTCTTGGGAGCCAAATCATTTAGCTCTTTCTTTTTAATTTTCCGCATTTAGACTATATGTTGGGTTTTTGTAGATTGGCTACATTTTGCAAAAACACCTACTAGCCAGATGCTGGAACAGATGCTGTAGCATATGGAACAGCATTATGTGACTTGTGCTTTTCGCGCCAGCTAGCGCTTTATATTTGTGTACGCAATCTTCCAAAGATTTGCTTGAAGTTTATTTTCCTCTAGCTTGCTGATCAAGGCGCGTGTATCTGATTGAAGATTTGCTTGAAGTTTTATTTGCCTTGCTATTTGTTCCACAAGATATCATTCTATATTTGGAAGCTTTTTATTATTTCTAGAAGATCTTTTCAGCTGGACCGGACAATGTCCATGCTCTATTTTGAAGCCCAAACCCGTGCTATCTCAGTGTTATATATTTGTGAAGACAAACCCTAGTTGGGTAAAAAAAAACCGTGTGTGTTACCAAAGCATGTGTTTAAGGTTTTTAGGGTTTCTTTTGTTAATTGTGAGCCTTGCTTGTATCTCCCTGATTCAAGCTAAGGACTGAGTTTGTTTGAGTTGTAATTGTAAGCTGCTCCTAAGCTTTTAAGTACGAAGTGAGTATGTGTTATTAGAGTGTGTTTCTCTTGGTGTGTTTTGCGTAGTTGAGAACAATACTGATTGTGCTGTTGGTAGGAATTGAGACGGGGTCTCATATCTAGGAGTTCCTAGATAGAGTTGCCACTGGTAGGGTCTAGGTGCAAAGTCAAGTAGTGTGTCTGCATTGGTCTTTTCACTAGAACTATAATAGTGGAATCATTCCTGGATTGGTATCCCCCAGAGTAGGAGAGTTGCTCCGAACTGGGTTAACAAACTCACTGTGTACTTTATATTTCTGCTGTGTACTATTTAATTTGTGCTTTGTTACGCTGCGTTACTTTAATTGTAGTTCTGAGTAGACAGGTGCTCGGACAGTTGTGCTAACATTGTGCACAGCATCCTTCAGTCAGGTTGCCAGGAATTTCAATTGGCATCAGAGCAGGCACCCTGTTCTGTGTGGGTGAGCTCCAGGGAAAGAATTTTCTGGCTTAATGGATAAAGAAGGAGGACTGGTGAACAGACCACCCCTGTTGGATGGGTCAAACTATGACATTTGGAAATCACGCATGACAGCATTCTTGAAATCTCTAGACAGCAGAGCTTGGAAGGCTGTGATCAAGGCATGGGTCCCTCCTAAAATAAAAGATGCGAATAATGTTGATACTGATGAGTTAAAACCAGAAGAGGAGTGGTCTACAGCAGAAGACACTGCAGCTATTGGAAACTCTAAAGCCCTGAATGCGTTATTTAATGGTGTTGACAAGAACATGTTCAGGTTGATTAAACAATGTACTATTGCTAAGGAAGCTTGGGATATCCTAAGAACAGCTCATGAAGGTACTCAAAAGGTCAAGAAGTCAAGGCTACAACTGCTAACAACACAGTTTGAGAATTTGAGAATGAAGGAAGGAGAGAGTGTTCATGACTTTCACATGAATGTGCTAGAATATGCTAACACATTTGAATCCTTGGGGGAAAAGATGTCTGATGAAAAATTGGTAAGCAAAATCCTCAGATCCTTGCCTAAGAAATTTGATATGAAAGTATGTGCTATTGAGGAGGCCCAAGATATTGGAAATATGAAAGTTGATGAGTTGATTGGATCTCTTCAAACTTTTGAGTTGAAGGCTAATGAAAGATCTGAAAAGAAAGACAAGAACATAGCTTTCATCTCCAACACTGATGAAGATGATGTGGAGAGTAACTTAGATACTGATGAGAGCATCTCTGAAGCTATTGTGTTGTTGGGCAAACAATTTAATAAAGTTGTGAAGAGGATGGACAGACGCCCTAGGACAAATGCTCCGGACAACAGTCGCAGCATCTATAAAAATGTCAACAATCAGAGGAAACCTAGAACTGATGACAAAATCAATCAAAGCAAAGGGGTGCAATGCCATGAATGCGAAGGATTTGGTCACATCAGAACTGAGTGTGCAACTTATCTGAAGAAACAAAAGAAGGTGATGACTGTGTCTTGGTCTGATGAGGATGAATCAGAAGAAGAACCTGAAACTGCGAAACATGTGAATGCCTTGACTGGAGTGTGCACATCTGACAATGAATCTAGTGATGAAGAGGTAACATATGATG